>JAFLJL010006681.1:0-11182 GCA_018398815.1 Conus ventricosus
ACCAAATTAATAAGAATCCCCCAAAAGAAAACCATTTTCCAAGAAACACGTAAAACATTATGATTCCCATTGCTATGCGGGAAATAGGGGGCCCTTGATCATGCTTTGAGAACCCATCAGAGCGAATTAACAAACAATTTAGCAAAACTGGGAAATAGATGAGCATAATAAAAAGAGAAAAAGAAAAACTCGTTGAGGCTGATGACGCCAACTTAGGGCCTGATATTAAAGAAAGAATAACCCAAAGACTAAAAAATCTTGAACAAGAAAGATCAGCAAGACTAGAAGTGTTGTCTACTAACCGAGAACAATTACGAACTCAAGTGAGCAGAATAAGAGAAACTATCCAAAGAATTTTATATGAAGACACAACACTACAAAAGAATAAGAACACTGTTTAGAGAGCAAGGTGTCACATTAGTAAGCGTTATAACGGCCTTAGGATTTGCAATAAGTACACTGGTGATGGCTATTACAGGCGGCGGTGGTGCTGGGTCATGCCTCCACCGCCATCCCCTCCACCTGATAAATACATGGGTAAAAAAAACAGCTTGATCATCTTGCGGGTTTATTAAAAAAATTAGCCAGTAAAAGCTATAGACTCTTTACCTGGTATATTAGGGGTGTCGTTAGCTGGCTTTTTGTCTACTGCAAGCAAAGTAGTTGGCTTTATGGCCGAGCACTTATGGACATTAGTTCTCTTAATAGTTGGGTTAATATTTATAAAATAAAGAAGGAGTAATCCTAGGCCAGTTAATCCAAGAACAAGTGCTGTCTTTTCATATCATGGTCATTATTTTTTTGACTTCTTCACGACCTTCGGGCTTTGGCCACGGGGATTGGATGACTTATTCTTGGGTGTTTTGTTTACTGCTTGCAATATAACTGGCTCAGAATTTATTTCGTTTTTTCCGACCTTCTGTTCATTGCCTGCCACAAGGATTTCATTATTGTAGTTTATTATTGTTCCTATCTGGAGTCTGAGGTCAGAAGGCAGCATGTATAAACCAGTGCCAACAGCAAAGTCTACTTTCGATCTTGCGTATTGTAAAACATGTTGGTATCTTTTTATACTTGAAGGTAAATCAACTGTAGAATTAATGGCGTCCTCTAAATTGCTAAGTATTGTTTTTGTGCGCAAAGCCAGTAGAAGGATCAGTTATGCTCGATCTCGTTTGTGCTTGCGAGCCTAGCAAACACCAAACGTAAGTACGAATAGAGTCGTTTATTCGTTCTATTCCTGCTTTAGTTAGGCCCTTAGAAGTGTCTAAGATAAATGTTGTCCATGCTGTTTTATGCTCTTGCTCTATGGACCCGAGTGAACAGCTGTGCCTGAAGAGAAAGATGTGTAAGGAGGATGCCAGTCATATTTATACTTTCTGTGCACGCCCCAAAAATAAGGGGTGCCTAGACCATGATTAAGATCCGACTTTTGTCTAAAGTCTTCCTTAACATTAATATTGAATTCGATTACAGATCCTTTCAAAAGCCTTCATGTCTATTCTGTTGCTAAATGGATTAAACGTTTTGTCATTTGTAATGGTGCTTGCAGTTCAGTCAAAATACGTCTGAAGGTGTAATATAAATGAAATCTATACACTGACCTCACCAAAGGATCAGGATGATTAAGTGATCACATACGACACTCCACAACCCAGTTTGTTGCACAAAACAAGCAAAGTTTAACTGGTTCTGATAAAACTGCATCGGATGACTGAACCACACTTTTGCGATGTAGTCTTTTTTAATAGGGGGGTTAAGATAGCTCTTCAATGGAGTACTAACCTTTACTTGAAAGGCGTCAGTCTGGGTCACAGAAATGTCAAGGTGTCAGTTGTTATATTTTAAGATTGTAGTGCGGCCCAACAGAATATTTTGCATCAGTATATATTGAATGCACTCATTTTTAATTTGTTTTAAAAAATGTTTGTAACAATAACAACTCAAGACCGTCCTTCGTTTTTAGAACATGCTATTGATAACAATTGCGGAACCAAAATGGTTGCACTTCATGAAATTTTTACAAAGTTGTATGGTTTAATATAAGTGAATCAAAGAAGAATAATAAGATTAGAAGATATGGCGGAAGAAACTTAATTAGCCTGTTAACAATACCTGATGGTTATTACGGTTTTGCTCACTAAAAGAAGCATTGAGTAACTTTGACAATACTCTCAAACTTACAATGCAAATCTAAAAACAATATAACATTCAAACCTGAGGAGCAAAATACTTAATTTGATAAAGAGCTAGCTAAAATGTTAGGCTTTGCAACTGACAGCCAGGACACTAAAAGATTTGTTGTTACAAACCAGACAAAACTACTTATGAGGGGAAAGTCCGCTCAATCTTGCATTACATTCATTACTCTATGTTCATTTAGATGAGCTAAGCACTGATGAAAACTTATATGATGGAAGGCCCTCAACTGTTTTAAGAGCTCTTCCATCTGGGAAAGCTGCATATTGCGATTATGAAATTATACAATTCCCTAATTTACAGTTTAAAAGATTAGTTTGCGGAAGGGTCGGATCATTTAATATAAAAATTGCAGACAAAACAGGTAAAATCGTGAAAAGTGATAACCTGCACATTGTTTTGGAAATAAAATAATAAGCTGTACTAAAAATGTCGCGTGGGCCAGATGAATCAGGAGTTACATTAGCGCCTGTGAGGTGTATAACTTTAGAATTAAAAGACCTTGCAGACGTTGCGACTTTGAACAGAATGGTGAGATAGGCGCTTTGTATGGTTTTGAGTACACTAAAGATGGTGATTATAAACGTAAAGAGGTTGGCGACAGCAAAAAGTTTCCTAAACTAGAACAACTGCGCAATCTAGAAGCAAATAATGCTGGCCAGTATGAATATAAAATAGTTCGAAAACCTGACCTCAAATGGCACTTAGAACCATATTTAGAATGGGAAATAAAAATTTGAATTCATAAGCCCATTTTACATTTTTTAGCCGTCAAAAAAGTTTCAGAAAAGCATTCAACTCTGGCCCTTTACATGTAAGTCTTATGCCAGACGACAATAGTTGGAAAGAGATTGAAATAACGCCGTATGGGAAAAAACAGTACATCCTCCACAGAAAAGAAACGGTTTTAAAAAAAGCTTCTACAAAATTACAGTTCTTTCCAAGCAAAAATTAGGATGACACGTTCACAATGATATTTGAAAAATTACTGTCTTTAAAGATGTGGAGAGGATGGGGTTGTGGCTTATGACGTCCTTATAAAAGGAATTAATATTAGCAGGCCAAACTTAGACTTAAAAAAACGTCTTAAACGTTTACCAAAGTCGTTCTTCACAATGGTGACAGAAATAAGATCATAACCAACAAGCAACAAAATCATGTTGAACATAAATAGAAACAATCTTACAACTGAAATTGGATTAATCTTACACATTAAGGCCTCATAGGATTTTTATTAAACAGAACAGGTTTTTGACGAGAGTATGCTAAAAATAGATAACTGGATTAGATAAATTCTGTTATAAAACTATGAGCAGTTAAACTTTATGACAAAAACCCTCATTTTCATTAATTTTGTTGGCAAACTGGATGTGGGAAAACAATAATTATCCTGACCTATTGACAAACAGTTTTATCGCTAAAGATTTTGATCACATTGTATATCTGTCCAACACTTAAATGGAACCATGCATATCATGAGTAGAAGGTTATAAGGACAGATGATGACATATTTTTAGTTGATCCTACATAAACTGAGTGAGTGTTTAGAACAGTTTTATTATAGACTGTTTGAAGGAACGCAGACACTATTTAATAAGATGACTGTCGGCAGAAAAGAGGACATAGTTAAAAAAAGAAACGCTTTGTCGAAACTGGCTTCAGTGGAAGAACATTCTGGATACAGTGTGGATTTAAGTCAGAAATAGAACTCGGTTTTAAAAGACTTTAGAGAGCATTAAAGACTGTAGTTTTATTTCACATGAAAACAGAGACCTCATTTGATGAATGTTTGCGTGAAAAAGTGTTATTAGAAAATCAGAAAACACAGGATTAAGCAAAAACGAAAACTGAAAAGTTTATTAATATTAGTATAGAAAACGGACAACCCTACACAAAATGTTTGTTTGTAGGTCGTTAATTTTGGTTAATAAAGTCATGCTTAGGCAGAGAACGAATTATGCCAGCTCTGGGAGTCCGCCCACGCACGAGACCGGGCCAAGGCCGGTGGAGAGCGGGTGAGCTAGAAAGCGGCATAATACCGTTCTCTAATAACCCATGGTGAAATTCACAGGTTGCGTTGATGCACTTCACTGCCGACTGGGGGGTTTTGTCTGTTGTACGATATCACTGTCAGTGGAGTCACCTGCCCTAGACCTTGGTTTTCCGTCCTGTTTATTTTCCGTTGTTCAACATGGCCCGGTACGCCCCACTAGTTCAGTGGCAAAGGTGGAACTTCACGTTGGCTGCTCGTGTGTCAAGCGGCCGTCAAGTGTTCACATGCAGCGCGCGCCGTCCATGAGTTTACGAGCCGTTGACGTTCACACGCAATGATTTAATGGGATCGCGCATCGCGGGAAGGCAGCACAGTTGCAGACAGCGATTGATAAACACTGTGAGCTCGGCAGGGCGAAACTGAACAAATCTACAATGGCTTCCAGGAAATATTGTTGTGTAATCGGCTGTCATACTCATCACACACACACACACAAGGGTACCAAAAGAGAAACATGGCTTGCGATTTTATAGAATTCCGAGTTGAACCGGCATCACGGAAAAATTCATGGAAGAACTTCGCCGCACGGAGCAAGACAGTAAGACAGCGATTGATAAGCCACATTGAAAACGCTGTATGTTATCGGCTTGTCATAGCTCTTCTCACACATAACAAGGTGCAAAACGAGAAAATGGATTGCAATTTTTTAGAAATCTCCGAGGTGAAATGCCATTGCGGAAAAATAATTAGGTCAGACCAACACGGAGAAGAATGAGCGCGGATGCCGCATCAGGCGTTACGGACATCCCGTTTGAGCACAGTGGAAGAAGGCGCTCGATCCTGTTCCAAAATTTTTCATAGATGTAATTAGATACCCTACCCCCTCGAATTCTGTCATGCAACATGCATTAAGATTTTAAGTGGATGGAAGGGGCACAGAGTTTTTGAAAAAATGCCCAAACAACGATGTGAGTGCGCGCGTCGTGCGTGCGAGCGTGCGTGTGTGTGCGTGTATGTGAGTGAGTGAGCCGTGATGAGTTCAAGTCCAGCATACCTTAACTATGGGTGACTCATTAACTGATTCAGCTTGTCAGTATGTTTCATTTCTTAGCCAACATTGTCATTACTGAGACAAACATTGGAGATCAAATTCTGAAATGACTGACCTGAGGAATCCTCATACTGTAGGTGAAAGTGGTTAACAGGAAAGTAATGAGGCAGGAAAAACGTTGAAACGGATCATTTCACTAGTAAAAAGTTCAGTGAGAGTACTTTTCTGAAAGCAAATCATTGAAAAAGTCAGATAGAACTGACTCAACATTTCCAGATGTTAATAAAGAAATAATTAAGCTGATCTGTAATCTGGTCCCTATAAATACCACACACACACACACACACCCACACACAACCACACACATACACACACACACTTGCACACACACAACACAACACACACCACACACACACACACACACACACACACACACACACACACACACACAGCTTGTAACACAAACGACCACAAACTTAAGCAAACCAACCTCGGAATCATGTACAAAGCTTCTCTTCATTCAAATATAATCCACGTTTCTTTTTTTTTCTTATTTAATCTCATTTTTTTGGATTATAATACATGAAAATTTCAAGAATCACTAGCATAAAATACATGAAAAGTCCAAAGGAAATCACTAGCATTCACACATTATGCACACAAAAAGCTAGCATGAAAGTACACAATGTAGAAACATAAATTGAATGAAACAACTGTATCCAGGAATTTACCTACACAATCTGAAACATCAAATTCCACACACACACCTGACAGCTCAATAACTAAAAAGCAAAATCCAGAAAGAGTGGGTAGTTACCACCAAGAAACATAGACAAACAAAGTTACAGGACAAACACAAATGCATTTTCATCAACCTCTGGGTCTTAAGGTAAAGAAAACAAGTTTGCTATGATATAGTGTAATTGAAATTTGGCCATCTAGGCCATAGCACAACTTTTCAAGATGATTTTACCCCTTTGAGGGCACAAAGATAAGCAGAACTGGTAAAATGAAAAAAACTATTTTGAGAAAGATTTTTTTCTCCAAGAAGACTGTTAAAACAACTATTATTTTAAGATATCTTTTTCTACATGCATGGCTCTTCAGTTTGTATCAGTATTGCCTATTGAGGCACAAAGAAGGAGCAAACACATGTTAAAATAGAAAATATTTCGAAATAACCTTTGTCTCCATGTACAGCTTCAGTTTGTAGCTGTCCCCCCTTTGAGGAAACAAAGATAAAGCAGAATACACATAAAAGTAGAAAATATTTCAAGATGACTATTTCTCCATGTTATATCTCACTTGTATCTGATCCCTATGAGGGCACAACGACGAAGCAGATGACTGTTAAAATTGAAAAATGTTTTCAAGATGACATTTTCCTCCCTACATACATTAGAGAATCAAAATCAGGGCCAAAAACTGAGGTTCATGGGTTTTCCATGACAAATTGTCTGTCTTCCTCCAGTAATCTTTACAATAGTGGAAGTTTGTAAAACAAACAAACAAACAAACAAAGAAAAACACACTTTTCATTTATGATCTGTGTGGCATTGTATTCCTCTAGTTTCCAAAACAAAATTGATTCAGAAGTTCAGTGCACACTATTAATATCTACTATGTTTTGTGTGATGTGATTCAAGAGCACTTGTTTTTCCCAGCAGTGCACACATGCGTTTATGTACACATTGCATGAGCAGAACAACTTAAAAGAATCCCACAATGACAGATTTTAAAACAGAAAATTGTACTTCTGCAATGGTAACACAGCTGTACTGTATGCAACATGACACATCATTTTTGCTGTGACACACTTCAACAAAATGATCAGTGCGAAAGTTGATGAAAACACACACACACACACACACACACACACACACACACACACACACTCACACACACACACACACACACACACACACACAAACAACACAATAGATTTGTGATCTAAGAACATCTTTTTCCCGGCAGTGTTACTCACAATGTATCTGATTTGTATGCAAGAACAGTGTGGTTTGAGAAAAGCCATCACACCATTATTAACAAAGACAAGGTTTACAAGAGAAAAATTTTTCCCTGAAAACATTAAAAAGAGTTGTGTGTAAATGACAACACATGATTGTAGATTTTGCTGTTACACTAGTCTTCAAGAACAGAACAATAAATTTTACACACAGTTTCTGAAAACTACAGGGGAAACTGCATCCAACCATTACCCTTGAATGCATATACCAATACTACTAATGCAAATGGTATATGATGAACATTCTTTGCAGAAAAACCAAAAAAGGCAAATTTCAAGTGACAAGAATGACTGCAAGTGAAATAGTAGTAAGAGGACATCTCTAGGTCATAGTGAAATGTTAAATTGTATCACACTTAAGACTCCCATCCAACATAAAGAGTTAACTAACTCTGTTACAAAAGTATCTTTAATCTGCACACTGTCACAGATTAGACACTACAGTACATCGTCAGTAAAAATTGTTTTAATACACAAATATTTTTCCATTCTTATGAGATTATTTTTCTGTCACAGTAGCAAACAAAACTGTACACATTATTAAACAAAAAGCAATCTAATTGCTCCTGCAGTTGAGCGGTGGATCAAAATTTTTAGATTTATAAAAGCAGTATGTGAAACTTCCTTTTCTCTTTGTTCCTCATTCTTACTCCCCACCCCCCCCCCCCCCCCACCCCCACCCATTCCAACACTCCACCCCTTTCTCGTCAACTCCTTCTCCCAAGCCATAGACAATACTTTATTGTTTTAGTCCAATTTGTGTTTGTTTAGTTTTTTAATACATTTGATGTTATTATTTTGTTTTTGTATTTATTTATATATTTATATTAAAATTTTTTGTTTGTTTGTTTGTTGCACTTATTTTCTACTCAGCATCAAATACCCCTGCAGTTTCAAGTGAATTCCTTTTGGTGTTATTCTCTGTAATGAATGACTGCTATTTCAAATAGATTTGGACAATGTTGAAACAACATGTACTTTTAAACTTTTCTTTCTTTCTTTTTTGCTCAGGGTTAGGGCTTTGTGGCCTTTAAGGTAGTGCACCTGCCAAAGGAAAGCGAAAAGCAGTCCCCCTGCAAACGTCAGAGGACGAGGAAGTATGTTCCTCAGTCTGGAAGAGAAAGTAATACTTTAAATGCTGAATGTCATGCAATTTTAATAAGAAAAATACACCTCTTCATGATGTAGATTCATCTTTCTAAACTCTTTAGCAAAGGTGCAAGATATTGTTAGTTATCAGCTTGATCTAAATAAGAAAAAAACATGTAAATATGCAAGACACACAGACATGACACAAAAAGGAGAAAAACACACACAACACAAACGCAGAACATGCTGATAAAAAATCAAGCTTAATCAAATTTGTTATAAACTTTATCTCCTTTGCTTGATAATGAAATAAACAAAGTAAGACACACTTCACCAGCCCTACATCTACACAGCATAACCTAGTGTGTGTGTGTGTGTTTTGTGTGTGTGTGCGGGGGGGGGGGGGGTACAAAGGATGTGTGATGCATTGATTTTGGTGCATACTCAGTGGATGTTTGTTGTTTGTGGGCTAGATCTTCACTGTCACCAATCCATGTTGACCAGTATTAATACATTTAATTCACGCAACCTCAATCAAACATTTCACGCAAATAACTGATAACCTGAATCATGATCCCCCCCCCCATGTTTCTTTGCTGCTGTAATGCACACACACAGACACGCACGCACACACCACTTTAAATAAATTACAAAATTGAAATTTGAAAAAGCTATGCCTTTGAATCAAAGAGAAGATTCTCCAAGTCTTGTTGTACATCTAGTGAATTGCTGCATTCAAATGTTGCATTCACTGACACATTTTAACAGAATTGACAGAGAATACTTTGTAAAATCTACCTTTGCTTTGACAACCGAGTGTTCACAGTTGGGGGGGGGGGGGGGGTGGTTGTAGACTAGAGAATGTAAATATGTTTGTTCAAGACCACCCATCTTATTTTGCCCGAAAACCCCCATTTTCACATACTAATCACGTCCATCACATGTCACTTTTGGCCAAATTTAACACCTGTTTTTAAACAAAATTAACATGCCAAAACTGCCAAATATTGACGTAATCAGTACATTGAAACGGGGGTTTCCGTGCAAAATTAATATGGGTGATCGTGAAACAAACATATTTACATTCTCTCCAGTGACATAAAAATTAAGGGTTTTATAACACTATTAACGCCCGCGGGAATGGGTCCTTACTAATTTTCTAAATATGACTCTTCTACCTCAAGCACTATTAATAAATTAGAACAATCAACTGGCTTTCGTCTTGGTTAGTTATTTTTACATCTAATGAATTTATAGATCCCTCAATTAATTCTTTAAATTCACTGTCTCCGCCAAATGTATATAGCTGATAATCGCAAAACCCCGCCTTAATTGATGGTAGTGCTCGTAGAACAGTAGATGGGTATCCGTTAAACAAATTAGTATCTGTTTTTAACTGTTGTAAATGAACATACAAAATTGGATTCACGAGAAAATCAGAAGGTTTATTACCCTCAAATTGATAAACATCTTCTCTCGTACTAAATCTATAAGATTTATCGCTGCTGTGAAAAGCCTAAGATTTTAGCTAGCCCTTTAGGTAAAGTGTACTCTTTTCTTTCTTCTAGTGGGAAATTCATAGTAATTCTGAGGTTTGCCTCGTTAATTCTCACCCAGTATGCCAAATTCGCTAAGTACTCTTTTAAAGAACAAAAGTTGTAAAACCCATCAGGTATTGTTATATGACTTACTTGATTGCCTTGTTCGTCATTAACATTAATCCAGTTATTTTGGGCCCTTCAGATATGTTAACCCACATAACTTTAAAGCCAATTTCTTTAAGAGCAATCCTACAATCCCGCGCCTATTGTCAATTGGGTCGTTAAGAACACACGCTCGTTTGGCTTGGTTATATAGATGTACATCTTTTTTATAACTATTTAAAAAACTAATTTAAAAAATGGAGCCTTTAAATACAACGAAAGTGCCACTTACAATGTAGGAGCGTTTTATAATCCTAAATATTTAGACTTAGCGATCTAACCATTGCAGTAGATGAATCATATGGCTTTCAAGTCAGACTTGTAAACCCACTAACTAGATATTTAAATCCCCCAATAAAGAATGATAGGTGCATCAGCATGGGCATCCCACCCTATGACGTTTTCCAGAATCAGTTAAATGTTGCTGTTTACTGCGCAACTACTGGCTGTGGGGTTTCATATGCAAACCATTTAAACCACCCCCAAACTTTTAGTAAGGTCAGTATATAACTTTCATGTTTATTACCAGTACAGGCGAATACTAACTGAACTACAAGTAGCCCTCCCAAGCGACACGCGTTAATCCATTCAACAGCCAATGGACAAACAATACATATGAAAGAATCTGCAACGAATTTAACATTAATCCTTCAACTGATTTTAGACAAAAGTTAGACGCAATCATGGGTTAGGCACATTGTACTTGTGGGGTGTAAAAGAGAATATATTATGACTATGGCCCGGCCACACCTACTTTCAACCAGACAAACAAGTTCGATTAGGATCATAGAAACAAAAACATCCTAAAGCCTGGACAACATTTATCTTAGATGAAAGTGAAGGCCTAAACAATGCAGGAGTGCAAAGGCTTAATGACACCATACGAACATATGTTTGGTGTCTATTAGGAGCACAAGCACAGACCAAGTCTAGCATACTAGATCAATCTACAGGCTTTGATGCCAGAAAACAATTTCTAGCCAATTTAGAAGATGCTATTAACTCTGCTGTTGATTTGCCTGCCAGCATACAGAGGTATCAAGCTGTTCTTGACACGCTAGGTCAAAGGTTGACTTGTTGTTGCTAGGACCACATGATGATATTACAGATGTAAACTCAGC
>JAFLJL010006682.1:0-11343 GCA_018398815.1 Conus ventricosus
CCCTCCAGTTGCTCCCCCAAAATATCACAAGCTCCACCATCACATTCCCCATTGTTTTTCCTCCAGTTTTGCTGCTTGCAGACGCCATGTTGTTAGAGAGAACATCCCATAATATGTGTGACGTGTTGGACGCCGATTGGATGAAAGCGTCTTCCTGCAGACTGTCTCACTGTGTATCTTGACAGCAGTCGATCTCGACAGAAGAAGGCCTTGTCTGTTCGTCGAAGCGTTAATGTGTGTTTTTTAATATCGTTTTCCAAATAATTTTTTTGGCGGACTTAGCACCTTTTTTTTTAGCCTATTTTCTAGAAAACAAGCGTATTGGCGTATTTTTTTAACTTCGGCGGAACAAAATACGCCAAAATCGTTGTCACACCTGTCACTCTTGCATACCCGCATTCATGACAGCATTTACTCCATACGCACACGCAATCTTTCCAAACAACCAAAAGGCGCACTACCGAATGTTTTTCTTCTCCCCCTCTCCTTCAGGGAAAACAATTTACTAAATCATCAACCACTTGTAAACAGAGTTTTACAACTGTATCTCCTCCACACAGAGACAAATAAATCTGCACACATGTATCTCTCCTCACACCGAGAGACAAATCAATCTTCACACATGTATTTCCCTTTACACTGAGGGAAACAATAGTCTTCACACATGTATCTCTCCTCACACTGAGAGATAAAATAATTTAGTTCCGCTTCTATAAAGCTAATGGCCTTCACATTCCTTTATCCAAAAAAATCCGAACCAGGAGAATACATAACTCCCGTAATCACTGAGACCTGCCTGCCTCAAAAAAAGCTCCCCGCTTTCTCATTCCCTGTCTCTCCGAGACAATATACTGCCCCCTCGAATTCTCCTGTCCTGAGATACGAGTCTCGACTTCTCTTCCTGGAGTTCTTCTGTCTCTTGAGAAACGACGAGCTTCAACTCCTCTCCCTGGAGTTGGCACTTGCTGGGCTGAACTACCGGTATGTTCCCCACACCATGGCCATCTCAACCACCTCACGGGCGAAAGATGAAGGTGAAGGGTAAAGGGTGAAGGGTGAAGGCTGAAACACGAATAAGGTTCGTGTAAGTAACCTGCTTCCCAATTCAACATATGAATTCTTTCTCTCTTCTTTAAGTTTTCCCCCTGTAGCTTTCCCCAACTATCTATCGCTCACCTGGTAATGACTGGTCAGCAACGAGGACCACCGTCCTGACAGGTTCGAGTCTCTAGGCCATCTGCTGGTTAAAACTGACTCTTTCCCCCCTTCTCCTAGTGAGTGCATACTCAGTGTTCAAAACACATGACCACACCTTACCTTACCAGCCCTTGTTAAACTATCACTCAGTGGTCACTTTCACCCAATGACCACATTCGTTTCTTGAATGAGTCATACTCACAATTATTTTGGGACGCCCGCTACACTAGTCAAGCCATATGAATATTCTTCCTTTAATTGTGGCACGGGGAAATGATTCATATCACTAACTTCATGTGATGGAGCGTCACATGCCTTGATGTGAGGCTACGTCACATGACACCCCCCATCCTGGGATGAAAAAATTTTCCTCCAGAAAATTTTTAAAGGATATACAACTTCACTTAAACACATCTTCAGCCATGAATCTCAAAATGTGTAACCATCGCACATGATTCACCAAATTAATAATCAACGTATAGAATCAATCACCATGATCCACCATAAATAGCATATTCAAACTTCAATCTTTTTTAAAAAAAAAACATTCATAATTGATCACCACATCTCACAAAATACATTTCACAAATTACATGGATAAAACAATTAGGGATATTAACAATTCAAAGCACAAATTGTGTTCATACATTAAGATGAAAGCACATTTTCCCTTGATCTTTGTCTCACATCATATGTTTCAAAACCCTCATGAAAATGAGAATATTTCCAAGTGTAAATGTTTCTCAATAGACATGTAACCAAAATAAACATAGTCTAAACATAGTTTCTTTTTCCCACATGTAGTGTTATAGTCCATTGAAAAGTCACATGCTTCCCATTGTTGACAATGACAAATGAAAACAATTGGTTTGTCTCATTGCACAATCAAAACATGTTTATATACATTTCTAAAGAGTTATTTGCTCACACACATATATAATATATTCATCTTCACAAGCAAATTAGACATAAATAGTACTTGATTTTTTCCATTGTTTATCAAAGAATAAATAATGTATTACATCAACATCAAGTAGTTTGTTTGCTTGCAAAACATATAGTCACTTCAATAAGCAAATTATGCATAAAAACCACTTGATTTAAATCGCAGTAGCATACAATGCACTGTCAAATGTGATCAACACCGTAATCATTAAGAAAGACAAAAACAGGAATAGTCTTTCCATTGAAGACAGTTACATTTGTCCATGAATATTCATACACGTGACAATAAATCTGCCATGACATTTGTGTTCCAGGCACTGGTTTCAACAGTAAATTGGAATTCCTTTAGTCAAGTATACTTTCACAAAATAATTTCCCTCTGAGAGCTGACACAGAAGTTCTTCAATGTCTGGGATAGGCTCGGCATCGAACACAGTGATCTTATTTACTTTTCTGTAATCGATGCAGAAACGCACCGATCCATCAGTTTGTCCACCAATACAACTGGTGAGCTGTACGGAGACGTAGAAGTTCTATTACCTTTAAATCCAGCTTTAAACATTGATTTCTCTCTCAACAACCTCTTTTTTGCAAATGGAGGGGGTATGGTCTGGTTCGCACTGGTATTTCAGAAGTTAACTGAATACTATGGGTTCAATACCAGTAACTGTACCTGGGTATCTGTCAACACATCCTAAAGTCTTTCAAAATTTCTTTGAGCTGTTCTGTTTGACTTGAAGACAAATCATTCGACAAAATCACATCATCATAGGTTTCACCTTAACAGACAGAGTAGGAAGGGTACAACATCATCTGCACTGGTAGATGTTAACACTCCTACATTTTGCTGTTTTCACAACCTTTGATCTGTCTCTGTACGTTACATTGGGTACAAATCATCACTGATAATGTCTGTCATGTTGACATCAGTTTCTGACACAGGACATATCCACTCAACCGACTGTTGATGGCAACATTTGTAACGTTCAACATACTTCTTCAACATGTTTCACATGAAATACCTTCTCAGTGTTTTGCCATTTTGATCTTATAATTTACTTCAAAAGTTTTTCGACCACCTGAAAAGGACCCTTCCACATAACACGAAGCTTGTTATGTTCATCAGTGAGTAATACAAGGACTTTATCCCCTACACTAAAGAACGTGCCTTTGTTTTTTCTGTCTGCAAAGACCTTGTACACATCTGTTTTCCTATCAGCTGACTGTTGAGCAAGCTCACATGCATCCTTCAAACGATTATGCAGTTCCATAAACGTATTGGTAAACAGTTTTACTGTCAGGTATGTCCGTCTTTTCCGTCCATTGTGTCATCAATAGATCCAAAGGACCCCTTGGTGATGTCCGAAAAGAAGCTCAAATGGAGAGAATCCCAGCGTTTCGTTCGGCATTTCCCTGTATGCAAAAAGCAAAGCCGTATGAAACGATCCCATTCCTGGGGCTCTTGCCTTGCAACCTTTCTCAACATGGACTTTAACGTTCCATTGAAACGTTCAACCATACCATTCGATTGGGGATGATAGGCGTGGTTGAAATGGAAGAGATTGACAACAGTCTGTAAATTTCTCTCATGAGATCAGAAATGAATTGCGTTCCACAATCCGAGAGAATTTCATCTGGAAGACCTACTCTGAAAAAATAGCAGTAAGGCTTCAGCGACAGATACTGTATCAATTTCTTCAGTGGAATCGCTTCTGGATACCTTGTTGCTGTATCCACCAAAGTCAAGATATAGCGATATCCGAAGAAGACAGTGGTAAAGGTCCAACAAGATCAATAGCTACCTCCGAAATGGAACGGAAATGAGAGGCATTTTGTGCAAAGGTGCACATGGGACGCGACCTTTCTGAATGTCTTTTGGCAGATGTCACATGAGCGGCAGTAATTTCGTAACTTCCTTTGTGACACCCGCCAATAAAAAGAATCAAGAACCTCTTTAATGTTCTTTTGATCCCACAGTGACCAGCGAACAATGCATCATGAGCCGTGTGCAGCACTGTTTCTCTAAGTGGTTTTGGAACCACAACCTGTCTGTTGTCCTGTCCAGGTACACACCTGTAGAGAATGTTAGAGTCCATACGTACGTTGGTTTGTCCGTTTGTACGTCAGTGACAGTCTGTTTTGCAGCAGAAAGTATTGTCGTCAGCGTCTCGTCTTTTCCCTGCATTTCTTTTAAATCATCTGGGGTAATCTGGAGTTCATCCAGTTTTGAGACTTTTAGCGCTTTGTAGCCTTTCCCCGCTCTATGACATTTGATCTAGTACCCACAAGACAAGGAACAAACGATCCCCCAGCACCACCATGTACTGTAGCGACACCTGGCAAATTGCCCAAATCAATCGCAGACTGGTATCAATGACACAGGCGGTAAGAAAGCCGGAGTAGTACGGTGGTCGACTGAAATTTTCGCCAGCGGAAACGTTTCAATCTTGCCTCCAAACGACCTACACTTTTGGACAGTGTTGAGATACTGGTCTTGAAGCACGAAAGACTTCCGTACACCAGCAGTAGTGCACCCAGTGTCTCGCAAAACCGAAGCCTGCAATCCATTGATGGCTCCGTTTTCTAACACCAGTCCATCAACAGATTGATCTGTGGTCAAAACAAGGCCTTCTTCACAATCAGTGGAGACTAATGCGGGTTTTGAATCACCCGGTCTGAAAGGGCAATTCTGTTTCAGATGGAACTTGCCATCACAAAAGAAACAGCGCATTGTCTGATCGGCAGCTGACTGATTTGTGAACTTCTGTTCTGGCCACGAACTGGCCCAAAAGTCTACGTGGTGGTCGTTGTCCACGACCCCGAACGTTTGCTGAGAAGTAACGGGTCTGTCCGGCGGTGAGTACTGGTATTGACGAAAGTCACTCGAACCGCGGAAAGATCCCTGTCCGTTCCTAGGATAGGTATATCCTTGAGGACTCAAAAATGACCCACGATTTCCTTTCCTGTAACTTCCCTGTCCTGATGGATAGTACATGACGCATGAGACATCAAAGATGGAAAATTCTCCTTTCCTAGCCACGCCCTTATCTGGGTGAGCGATACAATACTGATCAGCCATCTGACACATTTCCTCCACGTTTTCAAATTGCCTTTCTTTAAGGAAAGTGGCCAATCTTTGCTCACGCTCTGAAAAGTTGCTCTCTAAGAAGGAGATCTCGCAGTGATTGAAAAGTTTGTTCGTTTTAGACAAATCGATCCATCGATCCAAACAATGACTCATACGGATCAAAAACGATGAAACGATTCTCCTTTTTCAGGCGCACAGAACGGAAACGTTCGTGAAAACGATCAGCAGAACATTGAAATTTCTTGAGGAGTTCTTCTTTCAACTGATCCCAAGTTAAATTTTGTTTCGCTGCAAGTGAGTGGTACAATGTCAAAGCGCTACCCTTAAACAACGACGCAATATACAATGTCCACTTTTCCTTTGGCCAACCACAAGACGTTGCGTGACTTTCAAAACGAAAAGAAAACTATCTATGTCATCCGTTTTTTTCCTCAAAAGGCGGCAACTTTGAATATATGCCCTTTTGGTTGAGGCATGGCTGCGGAACCGACTGTGGAACTGTGGAGGTTCTCTTGATGCCTGTATTCTTTTATCTCAGCATCGGTCTCTAATTCTAACTGTTTTCAACTTAAATTCCCTCTGTAGTCTATTTCTTCAGCTTCCCTCTGTAGTCTTTTTCTTCAGCTTCAGCTTCCCTCTGTAATCTATTTTCTTCAATTTCAGCTTCCCTCTGTAACCTTTTTTCTTCAGATTTAGCTTCCCTCTGTATTCTTTTTTCTTCAGCTTCCCTCTGTAGTCTACTTTCTTCAACTTCCCTCTGTAGTCTTTTTTCTTCAGCTTCAGCTTCCCTCTGTAGTTTATTTTCTTCTCTCTCTCTTAGCCTGTCTGCCCTATCATGCATTGTTGCACATAGTTGGTAAGTTTTTCTCCATCAAAACCCAAGCGTTCCGCTTGTTGAACATATTTATCAAAATCATCCATAATGAACCGTCAGATATAAACACCAAACAATCTCAAAGTATGAATAAAAATAAGGCGATATATGATGATATTATGTTTCACAAAACCGTAATTATAGTATATACAAATACAGAATTCAATTTCCGGTGTAAACAAAAAACAGCTTACTTAAACAGGTAGATATGAAATCCAAGGAATGTATTTTTCCAAAAATAATTTGCAACTGTTATCAATTTGGAATTTACAAAACAAATGAAGTTTAATACAAAACTGTTTTCCCTAAGAAAAGAAAAAAAATAAACACAATAAAGTTTTCTGAAAATAAATTCTTTATAAAGTTTAAGTTCTCAAATTTCTTGTTGTCAGTGTTTCTTCTACTTAATTTCAAACGAATTTACAAAACAAATGTACCGCCTTATACAAAAAATGAATATAAATTTACAAAACAAATGGAATCACAAACAATTAAAAAGAGGGAAGAAACACAAACTAGCGGAAATCCTACCTAAAAGATGAAAATGTTGAAAAGAAAACTAGATAGAGCCTATTGAGGAGAAGGTTTAAGAGATTTTGAAAAAGGGTTGAAAAGGAAATGAAAGGATACACAGGACCGGAACAGCAAGAGGAAATCAAGAAAAGCAAAAGAAGCCCACAGACAGCACCCTAGTGTCACTGTCTCCCGTGAAACTGGAGACGGGAAAAACAAATCACTGCACAATATACACCACACTACAGTAATAATACAAAATACTAAACAATCAATCAATAAATGCACATCACCCAAACTCAAAGAAAATCTCGCACCACACCCAAAAAAAAAGATGATCAAAAGATAAGATGTTTATTTGGGCAGAGCGGTAATCAACTCCACCACCTACACTATTAGCGTGACGGAGGAGAAGTTGATCCCACACTCTGAGGGCAAGGGAAAAAATCAAACTGAAACAATAGAAAGCGAAAGAAATAGATATTTATCAGAAGGAAAGACTATTGACTCCCCAACGCCATGTCCCCCTGCTAAACGCAGGAAGAGGTTGGGGCTATCAGTCCTGGGAAAGGGACAAAATTACTAATCCTCTAGGGAAGGACAGCGATTCCTCAACGCCTGCCCCCTTGCTGCCAGGTTCGAGCAGAGAAGGTTGAGGCTATCGGTCCCGAGTGGGGAAGGGTCAAAAAGAAATCCTAACCAAAAAAAAAAAACCCTTAACGGAGTAGAGCAACCAAAAGAAATGTCCAACCACCCAAAACACATATAGAAATAGCAAAAAACAACAACAAATGCAAATATTATACACAATCAATAATCAACTAATTTTCTTTTTTTCCTTCCCTCAAACCCTTGAGGGCACAAATAAAATCCTTTTTTTTTTCTCTTCCCTCAAACCCTTGAGGTCACAAATAGAAATCCTTTTTTTTTTTCTCAAACCCTTGAGGGTACAAATATAATCTTTTTTTTTTTAAACCCCAAGGCACAAATAGAAATCTTTCTTTTTTTTTTTTTTTCGGGGAAACAAACGGCAGCTACGCCGGTGAAACTGGAGTCGGGTCACCACTGTCACACTGTCACTCTGCATACCCGCATTCATGACAGCATTTACTCCATACGCACACGCAATCTTTCCAAACAACCAAAAGGGCGCACTACCGAATGTTTTTTCTTCTCCCCCTCTCCTTCAGGGAAAACAATTTACTAAATCATCAACCACTTGTAAACAGAGTTTACAACTGTATCTCTCTCCACACAGAGACAAATAAATCTGCACACATGTATCTCCCCACACCGAGAGACAAATCAATCTTCACACATGTATTTCCCTTTACACTGAGGAAACAATAGTCTTCACACATGTATCTCTCCTCACACTGAGAGATAAAATAATTTAGTTCCGCTTCTATAAAGCTATGGCCTTCACATTCCTTTATCCAAAAAATCCGAACCAGGAGAATACATAACTCCCGTAATCACTGAGGACCTGCCTGCCTCAAGAAAAAGCTCCCCTGCTTTCTCAATTCCCTGTCTCTCCGAGACAATATACTGCCCCCTCGAATTCTCCTGTCCTGGAGATACGAGTCTCGAACTTCTCTTCCTGGAGTTCTTCTGTCTCTTGAGAAACGACGAGCTTCAACTCCTCTCCCTGGAGTTGGCACTTGCTGGGCTGAACATACCGGTATTTCCCCACACCATGGCCATCTTCAACCACCTCACGGGGCGAAAGATGAAGGGTGAAGGTAAAGGGTGAAGGTGAAGGGCTGAAACACGAATAAGGTTCGTGTAAGTAACCTGCTTCCCAATTCAACATATGAATTCTTTCTCTCTTCTTTAAGTTTTCCCCCTGTAGCTTTCCCCAACTATCTATCGCTCACCTGGTAATGACTGGTCAGCAACGAGGACCACCGTCCTGACAGGTTCGAGTCTCTAGGCCATCTGCTGGTTAAAACTGACTCTTTCCCCCCTTCTCCTAGTGAGTGCATACTCAGTGTTCAAAACACATGACCAGCACCTTACCTTACCAGCCCTTGTTAAACTATCACTCAGTGGTCACTTTCACCCAATGACCACATTCGTTTCTTGAATGAGTCATACTCACAATTATTTTGGGGACGCCCGCTACACTAGTCAAGCCATATGAATATTCTTCCTTTAATTGTGGCACGGGAAATGATTCATATCACTAACTTCATGTGATGGAGCGTCACATGCCATGATGTGAGGCTACGTCACATGACAATCGTACTGGTTGGCAGCTCTGGGGTTGGGAAGAGAGTGGAGGAGGAAGGAGAGAGGGGAGGAGAGAAGGCACAGAGGGAGCTCCCCTTTTCCCCCTTCCATATCCCCCCCACCCTCAGCAGAACTGAAATCCTTGATTTGTGAAACCCATTTTGGTCATCTCTCCTGCACAGAACCCCCCCCCCCCCTCCCCCAACTTACCTGCATAATTCTGCCCCAGGCCAAATGGACCAACTTTACAGTCAAACGGACAACAATAAACATTCACCACAGGCATCATGCAGAGAAAAGTATTTTGCTTATCTACCAGCTCAGAAAAGTTAAGGGCTGAAGTGTCTAACCTACAGACACAGTAACAAACAGTCCTGCGATATTGTCATAGGAATGGGAGGGAAGGAGAATTTAGGTGGGGATGGGAGAGGGAGAAAAGGATTTCCGCAAATTAATCAACAACAGAAATTCCCCACTCACTACCCACTGAACTAGTTTTTAAAAGTACTTAGTCCAATTTCCCAGATCCAGAATACTGTTTGCTGATTTAGTTACTGTGAAAAAAGTCACATAAACATAAATATTATTCATCATCTACATCAAAATATTCACCATCTCCCATCAAAAGTTATGCTCCTCCCTCATGCTTCACACACACACAACACACACACACACACACACACACACACACACACACACACCCACACCACTGCCCAAGTTCCCAATTTTTTCCATCTCATATGAACTGAGAAAAAGAAATCTTTGGAAAAAGGAATGGAACTTTTAATCCATCTTTTTTTCATTATCATTCTCGGGCTAATCAAAAATGGCTTCAGAGTTTATTTTTCCTTTTCAATCTTTGTACAGGTGATTGTTTTTGAATGAACAGTACAGGCATAGGTGCCAGCCACACCCCCACTTTGGGGCAAACAGGAATTCAAGGGCCCATCACTGTCAGCTTCTTTCAGCCATTGCCATCACCAATTTGTTCCTGATTTGTCCTCCATGGTTGTGACCACATCATCTTCTTTATTAACCCTCTGCATTCGCATTTTCCAGCCTAGAACTGTTCCTATATTCGTATTGTTTTGAGAAATTTAACCTAAACCACCTACTTGCCTTTGAAAGGCTGTAGTGGACAAAGTTTTCCACTGCAGTGCTGTCAAATTTAGTATGCAAAATCTAATACATCTTATTTCATAATGCAGAGATGTCACATGTTTGGGATGCATGTGGTGTCATTGTCACCCTGTTTGTCACAAAACAAGGGGACATCAAACTTTGACAATGTTACTATAATACACCAGACAGACAACAACATTGTCGGCATGCATTTGTTAGTATAATCATCAAAGGGTGTCCTACCTCAACTTGTAAACACAGTCCTGGTTTAGTAAACCATTTGGGGTGCACAAAAGTCACTATTTTCACATACCAAAAAGGGGCCAGGGAACTTTTACGGGTTTTTTTTTCGCCTAAAGGTGTTGGGTGTCACATTAAATATTTTCACGGGAATATAACATTGGCCCAGGATAAATTTTTTTTTTTTTCTAAAAAGGGTGTTTTGGGCCCCCACCAAGGGTTTCACCAATTCACAGTCACCCAAATGTAAAATCCCCTCTACCCCTCTAAAGTTGCTGGCAACAAAACCGGTTTTTCACCCCCCTGTCCTGTCCCTAAAACCAAATCTTGACCAGCTACCAAGTTTTGTGTGAAAAGGTTTGATCCCCCCATTATGAAAAGAAAAACCACCCGTTTACGGGGGATTTGCCCCGGGCCCTTTCTACCGCAGCAGGTTCGATCCTGCCAAAGTAGTCAGGTTGTCCCCACTTTGCCATCTGCTGCCTGGCGTACAGGTTCGTCTGTCAGCAGCTGTAGTAAAAAACAACTGCAGCAGGAAGAGAAAAAATAACCCAGAGGTGTAAACTGTAACTGGCGAATCATGATCTGGCCCAGTCTCCTCCTCAAAAGGGTTGAACCACATGTGCGAAGTGCCGGTCCCACGTGGTCACAAACGCAAACAAAGGCCATCATCAACTTCATCACTTTCTTTCGCCTTTCTTCTCCCTCTTCTTCCTCCAAACATCCACATCACTTTCATTTAACTCCTCTCTTTCATATCTTTCTACTTTTTGTAATATATCATCCAACTCCTCTTTCGTATAATCCAAAAAATCGCCGTCATAGAAGCGCTAGCAGACGCCATTTTCAGAAACAAGGCGATGCCGTCGCAGCAATTTGGGAATCGGTCAGTTTACGACCCTAGTCTTTGTGACTGAATTTCTCCCCCCACCCCATACTACTGCTAAATTTCAAATTGGACCCTCCAGGGATGCACGTTATTTTGGCCAGCCCCGACTTAAACAAGGTCGCGTTTTGGAGGGAAAGTAACGCGGCACATACGGCCGGTTGCGGCCGGCCGGGGGAAAAAACAGCAGGGGAGACCAAACAACGAGGGGCCGTTATAACGTGGCCCGAAACAAAATTGCCAAGA
>JAFLJL010006683.1:7500-12621 GCA_018398815.1 Conus ventricosus
TTAAACAGGAAAAGAAACACTTTACCAAACCTGATTTGAACAGGAGAGGACACATTCGACACAAAGTGTGTTCTTGACGTTTACTGTTTTAAACAGTAGAGGATACAGAACTTTCCATATGCCGTTCTTTGGCACGAAGTGTTTAAAACGGGACGAGATAAAAACTACAAACACACTGCTCACTGTCACAAATGGTTTGAAAACATGAAAGGGTTGGAGAAGAGGTGGGTGAGGGTTTGGGGTGTGGAGGATACGGACTACAACACGGAAGCTGATTGGCCTAAGCTGTTTAAAACGAGGAGTTCATTGGTAGAAAACTTTGAAACTCGGAGTAGATAAAAACAACACGAACTATATCACTGGCACGTTAAACACGAAACAAAAGAACACACACACACACACACACACACACACACACACTCACACTCACACACACACACACCACACACTGTTCCTTGTACAATTCATATTTCTTTTAAACAGGAGCGGATGCAAACTACACAGACACTTTTCACTCATAATAAACTGCTTAAAAGATGAGCAGAAATAAGCTGTTCTGATACCTTTTTGGCGCAGGTTGTTTACACAAATAGAACCATGACTGGCTATCCTTTTTGACTCTCTTATCCTTTCAAGCACTGGTAAACGGAATTTTAAAAAAACAAAACTAACAGACTGCCTGGTCTGCAACTTCCAGGAGAAAGCTGGATTTATTTCCACGTCTGTCTGGAAGCGCATTTCAAGCACGCAAAATCAAAACGATTTGTTTTACTGATAGAGAAGGAAACATTATACAGCATTCACAAACTTAACGATTTGTTTACTGATAGAGAAGGAAACATTATAACAGCATTCACAAACTTAACAGGTAAAGAAAACACAAATTAATCTAAGCGAGTTTCATTTAACTGACATAGACTCTTTTGACGGGTGGCTGGAATGACAGTGAGAGGTCAGGCATGTATGTATGTAATGTGTGTGTGGGGTTGTGGTGTGTGTGGTGTGTGTGGTGTTGTGAGAAGAGAGAGAGAGAGAGAGAGAGAGAGAGAGAGAGAGAGAGAGAGAGAGACGAACGAGACGAGACGAGACGAGAAGAGAAGAGAAGGAGGGTTTGCTCCCTTCTACAAGAACAAAAGAATGCTAAAGGTTGACCGTTTGCAGTACAAACACTTTTCAACCAAACGAAAGACATCAAAACCCAAACTATCCCTGAAACAAATGTCAAAATAAAACTGTCCCCGCCACAGAAATCAACACTCAGACTGCCCCTGACAAACACCCAGACTCATGTTCGTTCTGCCACAGACATCTAGAACCAAACTATACCTGACACAGACATCAAACCCAAGTCGTCCCTGCGACACAGACATCAGACCCAAACTGTCCCGCAACATAGAAATCTGATCCAAATTGTCCCCGAGACATAGACATCGGACCCAAATTGTCCCTGCGACATAGAACTCTGACCCAAATTGTCCCCGAGACATAGCTATCGACTCAAATTGTCTCCTCGACAAAGACATCAGATCTTTATTATGTCTGCGACATAGACACCAAGACCAAAATTGCCTAAGCACATAAACATCAAGACCCAAACTGACCCGGAGAAACAGACATCAAGTCCCTAAATTGTCCCTCAGACACAGACACCAGGCTCAAATTGTCCCTGCGACGCAGACACCAGACCCCGAATTGTCCCTGCCACACTCAACCTATTGAGACATCCATGAACCTGACAACGGTCCCCGTCGCCACCCCCCCCCCCCCCCCCCCCCCATCCTACCTCCCTCCCACACCATCCCCACCCACCCACCTCTTCCCCACCTCGCCCCTACCCTTGTCCCCGTCCTCATCCTTCTATCCATCTCCAGCGTCGACCAGCCCACGACATCCTTGGTCAGAACGAAAAAAGAAAAAAAAAAGAAAAGAAAAAGAAAAAAAAAAAGAAAAAAGAAAACAGAAAGGTAGGCACATATCATTCCGACACAAGAAGAGCAAACGAGACAGACGAAGGATGCGTCTTCCCTCCCTCCCCCCCCCCCCCCCCCCCCCCAACCATCCACCACTCCCTGCCCAACCCACCTCTCTGTCCCCCCTCCTCCCTGCTTCACCTCTCTGCCCCCCCTCACCCCTTAACCCCCCCACCCCCCCCCCCCCCCCCCCCTCTCCCCGTCCCCCGACCCTCAGACGGACACACCGCAAAACAAACCGCGAGCGACAGGATGATTACTCCATCAATGGTACACCACCACCAGGGAAGCGGACGGTCTTCGGGCGTGGTAGTAGTAGTAGTAGTAGTAGTAGTAGTAGTAGTAGTAGTAGGGGCCAGTCGCTCCCCATCCCCCCACCCCTCATCCCCCTCTTCCTCTCCACCTCCCCCCCCCCCCCCCCCCCCCCCCCCCCACCTCCTATTCCTCTTGTCAGTCCCGGAGACCCCAACAGACCTTCACAACAGTTTATCGACTGTGACAATGACGAAACGACTTCCTGAAGTCTCCTGACTGGCTGCCCTAATTGGCGGCTACCATCAAGCCGGCTTGGTCGGCGGGCGAGAGGGAAAACCAGCAGGACTTGATAACGAGGTCTACAACACACTATGGCTTTTTTTTTTTTTTTGGGGGGGGGGGGGGGGGGGGGGGGGGGGGGATGGGGAGGTTGCAGTCGTGTAGAGGGTGGGTTGGGGGTGGGTTGGTTGGTTAGTGGGGAAGCTGTTTTCCCCTCCTCCCGTTTTGTTTGTTAATTAATCTCTGAGAATGAGAATGAATCTGTTGGTAAAATGCGGGAAACCAAGCAAGCCAAAATACATTCACACAAAACACAGTAACGGTTTGTTGTAAACAGTATGAAAAGGAGTGGAGTTTCAACCAATACGTGTTCATTAGATGCGACAAATCACAGACGGAAAAAGTATCCACGTAACGATATTCCTTGGACAATTTGTCAGCTGCAGAATGACGCGAGAAGCGGTTTTTTTTTTCTTTTTCTGATGAAGAATTCAGAGCGAGGATGCATTGTTCAGATGGAACTTTTTCTCACCAAGTTAGAAATATATCGTGGAACGCGTTTCTCATGATCTCAAGAAGTTTTACATGTGTATCATCTCTTCTCATATCATCATCCGTTGAACGTTGTTGGACTCCTATTATTGCAGCCCCTTTAGCCTCAGTCGACGGGGTAGAAGAGTTCTAAACAGTCCCATCCTCCATGTTTTCCATCCTTGACTTTTGAGGTCAACTCCTGGACTTCAGCTTTCCATTTGGCTTTTAGGATAGTTTTGGCAGGGAATCGTCAACATATACATACTCAAAGCAGAGACGCGTTTTCATAAAGATGAGGTAGCGAGAACTCTCGTTTGCATGTGAGTGCCAGCGTTTCACAGCACACCCTAGCGGCGCCCTAGGGCGCGCTGTGTAGAAATTGGCAACATTTCACCAGACTGTCTTGGGGTCTCTCGCACGCGAGGAAGAAAATGGCAGACAGAGGTAAGGTCGGTGATTGTCCACGAGAAGTGAGAACGTTCTCTGGTTGGTGGTTTAACCGATCAAAACACAGACCTTCAACAACAAGGACAGCTTGAAGAAGTAATCACGTTCATCTGACTTTGTCTTGCACCCGTGTCATTATTCTCCCCTTACCTCTCCTGCAGCTAGCATAAGTAGCCAGCCTCTCGCGAGCTCTCGCGTCTGTGAAACTCGTATTTGCTTTAGAAATCAGAGGTTGCCATCATAGATTTTCTCAGCTGAGTGCAAGTATGTAGAGGTGAAGTGACCAGTCCTTGACTCTGTCCATCCAGGACTTAGCCCAGCAACTTCATTCATCCCTCCCCACCCCACTCCCCCTCCCTGTTGTACTCTGTGGAATGGAGTTGAAATGACAAGGAGTCGAGGAATGATACATCATGTCTGTACCAGACATGCTCACGGCGTCTGCTCACTGCGGGGAGAGAGGTTAACGGTCTGCCGGCCTTACTGTGTACTGACTGGTCGCTTCACACTGTAATTCATCTTCTCTTCCTCGTCTCAGACGCGGTTGGAGATTTTCATCTCACACGCGTGGATTTGTCATACGGGATACGCTTTAAAAAAAAAAAAAAAAAAATCCAGTTCTAGCAAATTTCTCATACCTTTGTCGCTATTTTATTTTGATATTCAAAGCGACTAGCTCAAGGCGGTGGAATGAATGGTACTAGGGATATCAACCTGTCAGTGGTTCAGAATACACTGGTCTGATCTTCAATGTTACACCAAACTGAATCCTGTGGTAGGTCTTGAACAGAGTCACTTGTGGGGATACAAACGTCCTGTTCCAGACAAAGTTTAGCAGCTATATGGTAGCCATCCCATCCCATTGGGTAATCAGCCATCACATCACACTGGGTAATCAGCCATCACATCACATGGGCAATCAGCCATCACATCACATTGGGTAATCAGGAATCTCTGAGTTCTCTGTTCTCAGTCCTATGCAACACTGCACAGCTGAAACGCCCAGTTCGTGCCTGTTCCGCGATCCACGATTTCTGCTGTCTGCCTCTGCAACTTCAGCCCCTCACTGCACACTGTGGAAGCATGTCTTGGACTGACAGGGAGTCATGCTATGATACATGATGTCCCATGCCAGACATGCTCTCGGTGTGGGAAAGAGGGTTACGGTCTGCCGGTATAATTGTGTAGTGACTTGTTGCTTCATACCATCATTTGTCTTCTGTTGCCCAGTATGACGTACGGGAGAAGCACTCTGAACTATGGCTTTTTCACTCAAGGTCTGTTGTTCACACGCAATGCTGGCAAAATTATGATTTCTTGTCATTTTTGTACCAGAACATTCCACATCGTTGAGGCCGTAACACGCTGAGTTTTCGAGGATGTCAGTTTGTCACAGGTTAAAAACAAAGCGTTCTGGTACTCTGTTTTCAATGAGACACAAAACAAACCCACACCATCGCGATACTCTCCGTTTGCCTTGACTATGCCATGATGTTTACAACACAGACGTATGTACTAAGTACTGACGTGTATTTCATATCAATTTTAATGCTGTTGTCACAGACTGGTGACTGAACTAGGCAAAAACCTGGCGTGCCTGCACCCGGTACAATGTTAACCAAAACCTGCTTGCAAC
>JAFLJL010006684.1:0-11196 GCA_018398815.1 Conus ventricosus
GAAAAAACACCCCAAAACCAGAAACAGCATTTCTTCGTTCCCATTCTAAAGTACTCCTGTTCTTTAAGAACTGGGAGTACAAAAAAGCAAGTTGGATAAAGAGCAACGAGAAAGGCACATACTTTGCACGCAGAGAGAGAGAGAGAGAGAGAGAGAGAGAGAGAGAGAGAGAAAAGAGAGAGAGAGAGAGAGAGAGAGGAGAGAGAGAGAGAAAGAGAGAGAGAGAGAGAGAGAGAAGAGAGAGAGAGAGAGAGAGAGACTCAGTTCATTCAGTTCAGTTCAGTGGTTTATTTTAATTCTTTCATCGCCAGATGATATTAAACTTTTTTTTTTCAGAAAAGAAAAAGAAGAGAGAGAGAGAGGAGGAGAGAGAGAGAAGAGAGAGAGAAGAGAGAGAGAGAGAGGAAAGAGGAGAGAGACTGACACTTTTATGACATTGGCCTACTACCCTTAGTCAAGGGGTTTATTGTCTCGGTAACTTCAAAGGCGAAAAGTAGAATGATAATCAGAAACCATAGTTCACAATGTAGGAAAATCTTTAACAATGTGAGAAAATACCTGGGGGCACACATACACACACCGCCCGCACGCGCGCACGCACACACACACACACACACACACACACACACACACACAAACACACACACACACAACACACACACACACAACACACACACACAAACCACACATGCCAGGCAACTATCTTCTAAAAATGTTACTAGTACTACTATCTTCTGAAACACTACTAAATTTTCATAAGTTAGTAGTAATACTACTAACTTATAAAAAATTAGTATGATTTCAGAAGATAGTAGTACTAGTAACGTTTCAGAAGTTAGTAGCTTCGCGTTGCGACTATCTAGTGAAATGATCCCGTGTGAAATTATGTCCTCTTCTTAGTATTATTACTATCCAGGGGCACTGATCGATGTCATTTGGCCTATTGTAGGACGATTTTATGTGAAAAAATTAATGACGTTTCTGACCATGGTCAATATCAATGACCCGTGGTCATTTTGGCCCAAATTCATTGTTGACAGCTAGTGAGTGTAGAACGAGTTCAGGTGAACATTATGACGTTGCTGACCAATGGTCAGTGTCCTTGACCAGTGGTAATTTTTGCTTATTTCACTGTTTGACTGCCAGTTAGTGAAACGAGTTCATGTAAAAATTTATACGTTGTTTCCAGTAAAAAACAAAAAATGTCTATTCTACTCCACCCTCAACCACGGTTTCGGGGGCTGACCCTAAAGACATTTTATGTTTCTGTAAAGGACTTCAATAACCAAAAAAAAAACTTTACACAACAACATACTGTGTGGATTACCTTTTTCAACTAATTTCTAAATTTTTCTTTTCAGTTTTGTTAACCCTGCGTTTTTCTTATCATTTTTAAATAAAACATTTTCACGCATACATTAAAATGCTCTTTCTTTATTAAAATAAAACAAGCCTTTAACTTTTCCCTTAAATCTTTTAAAAAACCGAGTTATTTTTTCTGAAAAAAATCCACAACTTACCCCAATGTCTTCCACTAAAGTATTTTTGCAAGGTTTTTTTTTTTTAAAACTATTCTCTTTCTGGAACGTCATCTATAAAAAATATGTTGCGTTCCTCAAAAAGTCTATAAAAGTGTTCGAACTCCTTAGTTTTTTGCTAGGGATCAACAAAAATATTTATCTTATCCAATCCCCTATGTGATATCTTTTTTCCATTAAATGTTGGGCAGAAAATCACAAACTATTAATGATCAAAAATTATAGACGATAAAACTGTTAGTAACAGGTTCGAGAAAATATTGTTTTACACACAACCATTGTCCACAAATCTAAATTGAACACTGAGGGGTTTTTTGTCAAAAGTTTAACTCTCCATAGTTTTATAACTAATTTAATCTATCCAATTCTTATGTTTACATACTCTCTGTCAGAAACTTGTTCAGTATACTACAAATCCATAAATTCCTAAATTGTAAGATTAATCCAATTCAGTTTCTGTAAGATCGGATTTCATTTAGACTAATATCAAATTGTCGCTGGTTTGTTATGACGTTAATATCCTCGACCCGTTGTGAAGAAAAACGACGACAGTAACTTAAGTTTTTCAACGTCTAAGTATTTGCCAGCTAATAAGAATTCATTCATAAGATTGTCACTGACTCCCACAGCTCCATTACTTGTCTCCTCTTTTAAGACAGAAATTCAAATATCATTGTAACGTGGTCTCCTAATTTTTGTGCGCGGATGAACTGAAATTTTTGGTAGCAGCTTTCTATAAAACTGTTTCTCTTCTGTGAGGGAAATGTACTGTTTGTTTCTCAAACTGCTTTATTTCGATCTCTTTCCGACTATTGGCCTCATGGCCATCAGACTTACGATGCAAAAGGATCCATAGTTGAAAGCATTCTTAAACTTCTTTGACGGTCCAAAAAATGTAACTGCTGGCTTAAGAATTCAATTTAATCCCATTTCTAAATATGGATTCTAATTGCAATTACTGTGTCAGTTTTCCGAACTATATTATATGTCCATACTGCCAGCATTATTTGCTTCTAGAATTGCTGTCGTTGTTCTAGTTATAGTAAAGCCATATTTGGTGTCGCTAACCTCTTGCGTTTATAATTCACCATCTTTAGAGGTACCAAAACCATACAAAGCGCCTATCTCACCATTCGTTCAAAGTCCACAACGACGTGGCAAGTCTTTTATTCTAAAGTTAACACCTTACAGTCTAATGTAACTCCCGATTCTCCCTTGGCCCACGTGACATTATTTTTAGTACACTTAATTATTTTATTTCCAAAACAATGTGGCAGGTTATCCACATTTTACGACTTTCGCCCTGTTTTGTCTGTGATCTTATATTAAATAATCTGACCCTGACCCCAACAATCTAAGTTTTTAAACTGTAAATTTAGGGGAATTGTATAATTATCTTATCGCAAATATGCAGCATTCCCCGACGAAGAGCTCTTAAAACAGTTGAGTAGGCCTTCCAGTCATAAAAGTTTTCATCAGGTGCATAGCTCTCTAATGAACATATGAGTAATGAAAGTAATGCAAGAACGACGGGTAACTTTGCCCCCTCATAAGTAGTTTTTGTCTGGCGCCGACACTAAAACTATGAGTGGGTAGATTGGCAGTTGTAAAGCCTATACCATTTTAGCTAGCTCTCTATCAAATAGTAAGCAACTTCTCAGGCATGAATGTTTAACATTGTTTTTAGATTTGCATTGTTAAGTTTGAGAGTAATGTCGAAGTTACCGTCATTTCTTCTTTTAGTGATGCAAAACCCGTAATAATAACCATCAGGTATTGCTTAAACTGGCTAACATAGGGCCCCTGATTTTGTCAATTTTTTTAGAATCTATTTTCTTCTTGGATTGTAATCGATATATTTAAACAATACGACTTTTGTAAAAACATTTCATGAGGTGGTGCTACACAATTTGGATCCGCAATCGTTTCTCACCAGCATGTTCCCTAAAAACGAAGGACGGTCCTTGGGTTTGTTATTGTTACAAACAATTTTTTAAACGAAATAAAAATGAGTGCATTCAAATATACCGTAACAAAATATTCTGTTGGGGCCGCACTAACAATCTAAAATATAACAACTGACACCCTCGAACATTTCTGTGACTTCAGTCTGACGCCTTTCGGGGAAGAGAAAGGGTTTAGTACTGGGCATTGAGCAAAATATACTTAAGCGGCCTTAGGGGGGGGTCTATTAAAAAAGACTACATCTCGCAAAAGTGTGGTTCAGTCATCCCGATGCAGTTTTATCAGAACTCATTTTAAACTTGCTGTTTTGTGCATCAACTGTGTGGAGTGTCCCGTATGCTGATCATTTAAATCATCCTAATCCTTTTGTGAGGTTAGGTGTACAGATTTCATTATATTACAACCTTCAAGACGTATTTTGACAGAACTGCAAGCGCCATTACACAAATGACAAACCGTTTAAATCCATTCAGCAACCGAATAGACATGAAGGCTTTTGAAAGATCTTATCATGCTTAGGCACCCCTTATTTTTGGGCGTGCACAGAAAAGTGTAAAACTATACTGGAATCCTCCTACACGATCATTTTCTTCAGGCACAGGTGTTCCACCTCGGGTCATAGAGCAAGAGCATAAAACAGCAATGGACAACATTTATCTTAGACACTTCAAAGGCCAAACTAAAAGCAGGAATATAACGAATAAACGCCTCTATTCTACTGTACGTTTGGTGTTTGCTAGGTACGCAAGCACAGCGATCGAGCATAACTGATCCTTCTACTGCTTTGACGCGCAAAAACAATACTAGCAAATTTAGAGAAGCCATTATTTCTACAGTTTGATTTACCTTCAAATATAAAAAGGTACCAAAAAGTTTTAACAAATCGCAGAGATCGAAAGTAACTTTGCTGTTGGCACGGTTTTAACAAGCTGCCTTCTGACCTCATGACTCCAGATAGCACAAATATAAACAACATAATGAAATCCCATTCGGCAGCAATGACCAAAGGTTTCGGAAAAACGACATAAATTCTGAGCCATTAATATTACAGACCAATAAAGAACAAGATGACCCCCCAAGATAAGTCATTCCAATCGCCCAGGGTCCAAAGCCCAAAGACTGTTGAAACTTTGTCACTGGTTGGCGAAGTCAAAATAATGAGCCCGGGGCCCCCCATGAATAAGAAAAGAACAGCACTAGTGTCGATTAAACTGGCCTAGGATTACTCCTTCTTTATATCTTACTAAATAGTAACCCAACTATTAAGACAACTAATGCCCATAAGTGCCTCTGTCCATAAAGCCAACTACTTTGGCTTGCATAGACACAAGCCAGCTTCACGACACTCCCTAATATACTAGTAAAGAATCTATAGCTTTACCCGTCTAATATTTTTACATAAACTCGCAAATGAACAAAGCTTTTTTTTACCCAAGATTTTATCAGGCGGCATGGAGGTTATGGCGGTGAGCACTGGACTTTGACCACCGCCGCCTGTAATAGCCAACACCAGAGTACTTATTTGGCAAATCCAAGCATTTATAACACTTGCTAATGTGACCTCCCTTCTCTCTAACATTGTTCTTATACGTTTCTGCTAGCGATTGTGTTTTACATATAAAATCTTCGGATAGTTTCTCTAATTCTGTTCACTGAATTCGTGAATTGTTCTTGGTTAGGTAACAACACTTCTGTGTTGCTGAACTCTTTGTTCAATATTTTTTAGTCTTTTTTTTAATTTTTCTTTTAACATCGCGCCAAAATTTGGCGTCGCCAGCATCGAGCGATTTTTTTTTATTCACTTTCAAAATCCTCATCTAGTATTCACGCAGTTTGCTAAATTGTTTGTTAATATTCAACTCTGATGCTTCTCAAAGCAGGATCAAGGGCTTCTAATTCTCTTATAGGTAGCTGTGGATTCGGGGTATTTTTTTTAATGCTGTTTTTTCTTCGGACAAACTGGTTTCTGCTTCTATTGTATTTATTATTTTGGTCTGCTGTTTGACTTAAATCTTTAATTTTCCATGTTTTGTATTTGGTTATCTTTTGGGGAGTTCTTGTAGTGTGTTTTGAATTTTAGCAACTGCCCCCCTATCTAATTTTGGTTTAGTAATGCCAAGGCGATTCCGTTCGCTCACGCTGAGGCTTTTTCAACTGTGCCCATGCCTACAAACCTTGATGGGTCTCGTTTAAATGTAAGCTGTACAAGTTGTCCTTTGTCGTTTTTCACATACAAATGTTTATCTTTTAGTTCAAAATCATCAGGGTCTAAAAATTTTCGGGAGGTTCTAGGCCTAAATTTTTGTAAAATGCTCCGGCTGTACTTTCTGTTAATTCACGCCGCAATGAGAACGTCGAGCGATGCTGTGTCAAAGGAGTCATTTCACTCATGTCTTTCTCCACGATCAAAAACATCATAATCTTCTTCACCTTCAATCCCTGCCATGTTTTTTTAAATAATTAACTTTTTATTTTTTTTATAAAAAAATGTCACAACATATGGCTCAATTCTTGACCCGCATAGAAGACTGAAAGAGCCCTTTGGCGTTGAAGGGAAATAAACGAAATATTACTGTTCCAAAAAATCCATCTACTATTGATGCAGATCAAATTCTTACTGTCAAATTTCCAACCTAGGAGGGGATTAGTGATTGGCCAGGGTCTGCGCAACTTACTTTCAAAATAGAACTCGAATCAAAAAAAGATGCAAGCAGAACAGTTGTCCAGAATCTGGGCGGGCAATCGTTAAGAAAATTTCTAAAAACTTGAGGGGCAAGAAATATTTTCTTTACACAAGGGAGACATATTTTTAACCTATTCTGATCTATGGCTAACCGCGAACGGAAAGGGCTGATCTTGCGTTCAAGGATCGAAAATAATGAAACACTAAAAACACAGAATAGGCGCCGCAGATGCTGAAGACGGCAAAAGTAGCAGCTGTAAATTTTGCGTATAGAAATTGGGTTTTCACTCCCTTAGATTTGAGTTGTTAAAATCGCATGCACCAACTTTCAAGGAGCATTAAAAGACAGATTGTCATACGAAATAACTTTTAATAATACAAACGTGTTATCAGAATCATCAGACACCGAAGCAAAGTACAGGGATTTCTGACACTCGTTAGAGTTTGACGTTGTTAGCAACCCTAATTAGCAAGGCGATTGAGCAACAATATCAGTCAAATTAAACAATATATTACGAAAAAAGGGGATTCATCATACAACATATCCCAAAAGCAAGGCAGACACTATTGGAATTTTAATCTTAGCGTCGCAGCAAGATCGCTTAGAGAACGGAGAAATGCAGGTTCTAGCTCACCCGGTCTCAACACAGTTTCGACCGGGCGACTCTAGAACCTGCATTTCTCCGTTCTCTGACAAGTAACACTTCAATAACCAAAAATAACGCCCCTACAAACATACATACTGTGTAGGATTGTCCGTTTTTAATACTAATTTTTCTAAAAATTTTCAGATTTTAGTTTTTGTTTAATCCTGTGTTTTTCCTGATCATTTTTTATAAAATCATTTTTACGCATACATTCATCAAATGCATCTCTGTCTTTCATGTGAAATAAAACTACAGTCTTTAACTGTTCTCTAAAGTCTTTAAAACTGAGTTATATTTTTGACATAAAATCCACACACTTATCCCAGCATGTCTTCTGCTAAAGGCTAGTTTTGACAAAGTGTTTCTCTTTTTAACTATGTCTCTTTCTGCTGAACAGTCATCTATAATAAATAGTGTCTGCGTTCCTTCAAACAATTATAAAAAAGCGTTCTAGACACTCACTCAGTTTATTGCTAGGATTAACTAAAAATATTGTTATCATCAGTCCATATAAACCTTCTATCGTGATATGCTTTGTTCCATTTTTAAATGTTGGACAGAAAACCACAATATGATCAAAATTATAACGATAAACTGTTTGTAACAGGTCGAGGATAAATATTGTTTTTTCCACAACCAGTTTGTCCACAAATTAATGAACAATGAGGGGTTTTTGTCATAAAGTTTAACTGCTCCATAGTTTTATAACAGAACTTAATCTAATCCAGTTATTGTTTTTATCATGGTCTCTGTCAATACTTGTTCAGTATAATAAAATCCTATAAGGTCTAAATGTGTAAGATTAATCCAATTTAGTTCTGTAAGATTGTTTCTATTTAGACTAATATTGATTTTGTTGCTTGTTGTGATGACCTTAATATCCTCACCATTGTTAAGAACGACGACGGTAACTTTAAGTTTTTCAACGTCTAAGTTTTGCCAGCTAATTAGAATTCCTTTTAGAAGGACGTCACTAACGCCCACAGCCCCATTCCTCTTCACATCTTTTAAGACAGAAATTTCAAATATCATTGTAAACGTGTCTCCTAATTTCATTTGTGGAATGAATTGTAATTTTGTAGAAGCATCTTTTAAAACCGTTTCTCTTCTGTGGAGGATGTACTGTTTATTTCCATACGGCTTTATTTCAATCTCTTTCCGACTATTGTCGTCTGGCATAAGACTTACATGTAAAGGGCCAGAGTTGAATGCTTTTCTGAACTTTTTTGGCGGCTAAAAAATGTAAATGGGCTTATGAATTCAAATTTTATTTCCCATTCTAAATATGGTTCTAAGTGCCATTTGAGGTCAGGTTTTCGAACTATTTTATATTCATACTGGCCAACATTATTTGCTTCTAGATTGCGCAGTTGTTCTAGTTTAGGAAACTTTTTGCTGTCGCCAACCTCTTTGCGTTTATAATCACCATCTTTAGTGTACTCAAAACCATACAAAGCGCCTATCTCACCATTTTGTTCAAAGTCTGCAACGTCTGCAAGGTCTTTTAATTCTAAGGTTATACACCTTACAGGGGCTAATGTAACTCCTGGTTCTTCTGGCCCACGCGACATTTTTTAGTACAACTTATTATTTTATTTCTAAAACAATGTGCAGGTTATCACATTTCACGACTTTCCCTGTTTTGTCTGCAATTTTTATATTAAATGACCCGACCCTCCCACAAACTAATCTTTTTAACTGTAAATTAGGAATTGTATAATTTCATAATCGCAATATGCAGCTTTCCCTGATGGAAGAGCTCTTAAAACAATTGAGGGCCTTCCATCATATAAGTTTTCATCAGTGCTTAGCTCATCCAAATGAACATAGAGCAATGAATGTAATGCAAGATCGAGCGGATTTTCCCCGTCATAAGTAGTTTTGTCTGGTGTAACTCTAAATCTATAATTGTCAGCTGCAAGCCTAACATTTTAGCTAGCTCTTTATCAAATTAGTAACCTCCTTCTTCTTCAGGCTTGAATGTTAACATTGTTTTTAGATTTGCATTGTTAAGTTTGAGAGTAATGTCAAATTTTACTCATTGCTTCTTTAGTGAGCAAAACCCGTAATAACCATCAGGTATTGTTAACTGGCTAACTTTAGCCCCTGTTTTGTCAACTTTTAGAACCTTATTATTCTCCTTGGATTCAGTTATATTAAACCATACGACTTTGTAAATATTTCATGGAGCGCGACCGTTTTTGTTCCGCATTCGTTATCAATAGCATGTTCTAAAAACGAAGGACGGTCTTGTGTTGTTATTGTTACAAACATTTTTTAAACGAAATAAAAATGACTGCATTTAAATATACCGATGCAAAATATTCTGTTGGGCCGCACTACAATCTTAAAAAATATACAACTGATACTCTTGTCATTTCTGTGACCCAGACTGACACTTTTCATAAAAAGGTGAGTACTCCATTAAGCAGATATCTTAACCCCCCTATTAAAAAAGACTACATCGCAAAAGTGTGGTTCAGTCATCCGATGCAGTTTTATCAGAACCAGTTAAACTTTGCTGTGTTTTGTGCATCAACTGGTGTGGAGTGTCGTATGCTGATCATTTAAATCATCCTGATCCTTTGGTGAGGTCAGTGTATAGATTTCATTTCTATTACACCTTCAGACGTATTTTGACTGAACTGCAAGCACCTTTGCCAAATGACAAACCATTTAATGCATTCAGCAACAGAATAGACATGAAGGCTTTTGAAAGGATTTGTAACGAATTCAATATTAACGCCAAGACAGACTTTAGACAAAAGTCAGATCTTAATCATGGTCTAGGCACCCCTTATTTTTGGGGCGTGCACAGAAAGTATAACTATGACTGGAATCCTCCCTACACATCTTTCTCTTCAGGCACAACTGTTCACCTCGGGTCCATAGAGCAAGAGCATAAAACAGCATGGACAACATTTATCTTAGACACTTCTAAGGGCCTAACTAGAGCGGGAATAGAACGAATAAACGACTCTGTTCGTACTTAGTTTGGTGTTGCTAGCTCGCAAGCACAAACGAGGTCGAGCATAACTGATCCTTCTACTGGCTTTGACGCACAAAAACAATACTTAGCAAATTTAGAGGACGCCATTAATTCTACAGTTGATTTACCTTCAAGTATTAAAAGGTACCAAAATGTTTTACAATACGCAAGATCGAAAGTAGACTTTGCTGTTGGCACTGGTTTATACATGCTGCCTTCTGACCAGGCTCCAGATAGGAACAATAATAAACTACAATAATGAAAATCCTTGTGGCAGGCAATGAACAGAAAGTCGGAAAAAACGAAATAAATTCTGAGCCTGTAATATTGCAAGCAGTAAACAAACAAGATGACCCCCCAAGAATAAGTCATCCAATCCCTGTGGCCCAAAGCCCGAAGGACGTTGAAGAACGCGAAAAAAATAATGACCATGAATATGAAAAGACAGCGCTTGTTCTTGGATTAACTGGCCTAGGATTACTTGGTCTTTATTTTACTAAATATTAACCCGACTATTAAGAGAACTAATGCCCATAAGTGCTCGGCCATAAAGCCAACTACTTTGCTTGCAGTAGACAAAAGCCAGCTAACAATGTCCCCTAATATGCCAGGTAAAGAGTCTATAGCTTTACTGGCTAATTTTTTTAATAAACCCGCAAGATGATCAAGCTGTTTTTTTACCCATGATTTATCAGTGGAGGCGATGGCGGTGGAGGTACTGAACTTTGGCCACCACCGCCTGTAATAGCCAACACCAATGTACTTATTGCAAATCCTAAGGCAGTTATAACGCTTGCTAATGTGACTCCTTGCTCTCTAAACAGTGTTCTTATTCTTTCTGCTAGCGTTGTGTCTTCATATAAAATTCTTTGGATAGTTTCTCTTATTCTGCTCACTTGAGTTCGTAATTGTTCTCGGTTAGTAGACAACACTTCTAGTCTTGCTGATCTTTCTTGTTCAAGATCTTTTAGTCTTTGGGTTATTCTTTCTTTAACACCAGGCCCTAAGTTGGCGTCATCAGCCTCAACGAGTTTTTCTTTTTCTCTTTTTATATGCTCATCTAGTTCGCCTAGTTTTTGCTAAATTGTTTTGTTAATTCGCCTCTTATGCTTCTTAAAGCATGATCAAGAGCCGCTATTTCTCGCATAGGCAATGGGGAATCATTAATTGTTTTTAATGCTGTTTCTTCGGAAAAACTGGTTTCTGCTTCTATTGCATTTATTAATTTGTCTGTTGATTGATTTAAAACTTGAAGTTCCATGTTTTGTATTTGGCTATCTGTTGGGAGTTCTTGTAGCGTGTTTTGAAGTTTAGCAACTGCCCCCATCAATTTTGGGTTTTGCAATGCCCAAAACATTTCGATCTCCCCCCCAA
>JAFLJL010006685.1:0-10788 GCA_018398815.1 Conus ventricosus
TCCCCCGGGTGTAAATTACAAACTTTATCCCCCTGATCCATGTTCAACCCAGTAAAAAACAGTTTAAGGTAGACCCCGGGCAAGGAAGAAAGACAATAAGATGAACGTCGCACAGCCAAGGCCGATTTTGATGCACAGATATGCTTGGTGGGTGCCCCTAAGACGCCCACAGCCGTCGGGTTACCTTGGGGTCCACAGGATTCTTTCTCCCAATGTGGAGGTTTTGTGACAAGGCTTTTACAAACCTGAACTGCGTTCAAAGTAAACAAATTTTAACGATGGCACCCAACTGGTTGAATTTCCCCGGTTTTTACCATCGCAATTTAGTTATGTTTGGATAAAACCTGTTCCGCTTTTACGTCATCCTTCGGTTAAGAATTCTTACAACCTTTTGTGTGAAATTTTGGGGGTTTTTTTCTTTAGGTAGGGCTCTCGCCCCCCAAAGGGGACCATGTTTTCTTCTGTTTCGTGAATGATGTTTTGTTGATTTATGACAGCATTTTCCCCGGTGTATTGTGCGGAAAAAACCTTTTGCCTTTTTTTTTTTTTTTTAGAGTGAATAAGGCACCCGTATGGACGCGACCTTTTTGCTATATGTAAAAAGCGGATGGGTCAGAACCCCGGGGAACGCCGAAACGTCGGCCCTTAAAACATTACAAACTTGTAAAAGGTTTAAAAAACCTTCAGGGAAATTTTTTTGTTCACACTCACAGATTCAAATATGTTGACTTTTTTCCTCTTCATTTTAGGATTTCCCCCTCCCTTGGGGGAAAAAAATGCCCAGGCAAAGGAACCTGACAAAGACCCCCGAGGGGGGCAGAGGAAAAAAGATGTGAAAAAGGAAAAGTATGGTCAGGGCTTGCAATCGGGGAGGAGGGAGGGGGAGGGAGGGTGGGGAAGGGGGGGGGAACGGAAGACAAGGCTCTTTCAGGCGGCCCTTTGATGTTAGAGAGGACAAAAGGGGGATGGAGAGGTAAAGGACAGGTGGGGGGAGGGGGAGGGGAAAGGGCAGGATGGGAGGAGGGAGAGGTAAAGGGCAGGATGGGGGGTGGGAGGTAAAAACAGGTGGGAGGAGGGGAGGGAAAGGACGGATGGGGGGGGGGAGAGGTAAAGGGCAGGATGGGAGGGGGAGGGTAAAGGACAGGAGGGGGGGAGAGGTTTTAAAAAACAGGTGGGGGAGGGAGAGGTAAAGGACAGGGGGGGTAGAGGGAGGTAAAGGACAGGATGGGAGTAAGGGAGGTAAAGGACGGATGGGAGTAGAGGAGAGGTTTAAAAGGGCAGGTGGGAGGATGGGGAAAGGGAAAGGACAGGGGGAGAGAGGAGAGGTAAAAAACAGGGTGGGAGTGAGGAAGTAAAGGACAGGATGGGAGGAGGGAGGGTAAAGGCAAGTGGGAGGAGGGGGAGGTAAAAAGGGGCATGTGGAGTGAGGAGAGGAAAGGACAGGGGAGGGGGAGAGGAAAAAAAAGGGCAAAATGGGGGGGAGGGGGAGGTAAAGGGAAAGATGGGGGGGAGGGAGGGTAAGGACAGGATGGGAGGAGGAGAGGAAAAAAGGCAGATGGAAGGGGGGAGAGGTAAAGGACAGGATGGGAGGAGGGAGAGGTAAAGGAGGAAGGGAGGAGGGAGAGGTAAAAACATGATGGGAGGGGGGGAGAGGTAAAGGAAGGGGTGGGAGTAAAGGGAAAAGGTAAAGGACAGGATGGGGGGGGGAGGGTAAAGGGGAGGTGGAAGTAAGAAGAGGTAAAGGACGGATGGGAGGAGGGGGAGGTAAAGGACATGATGGGAGGAGGGGGAGGTAAAGGACAGGATGGGGGAGGGGGAGAGGTAAAGGACAGGGGAGGAGGGGGGAGGTAAAAGGGAAAGGGAAAGGGAGTAGAGAAAAAATAAAGGACAGGTGGGGGGGGGGGAGGGTAAAGGACAGGTGGGAGGAGGGGGGGGAGGTAAAGGGCAGGTGGGGGGGAGGGCAGAAGAAAGGAAGGATGGGAGGGGGGGGGAAGGAAAAAAACAAGATGGGGAGGGGAGAGGGAAAGGGGGCAGGTGGAGGAGGGCAGAATAAAGGACAGGATGTGAAGGGGAGAAGTAAAAAGGGCAAGATGGGGGGAGGGGAGAGGTAAAGGACAAGATGGGAGGAGGGGGAGAAGTAAAGGACAGGGTGGGAGGGGGGAGGAAAAAAACAGGATGGGGGGGGAGAGGTAAAGGACAGGATGGGAGGAGGGGGGAAGGTAAAAAACGGATGGGGGGAGGGAGAATAAAGCAGGGTGGGAGGAGGGGGAGGTAAAGGACAGGAAGGGGTAGAGAAGAAAATTGGACAGGATGGGGGGAGGGGGGAGAAAGGACGGATGGGGGGAGGGGAGAGGTAAAGGACAGGATGGGGGGGGGGGGAAGTAAAAGGCGGTGGGGGAGGGGAAGGGAAAAAAGGGCAAGTGAGGGGGGGAGAGGGAAAGGAAAGGGGGGAGTAGAGAAGAAATAAAGGAAGGGGGGAGGGGGGAAAGTAAAGGGGAGGATGGGAGTAGAGGAGAGGTAAAGGCAGGGTGGGGGGGAGGGGGAAAGTAAAGGACAGGAAGGGAGGAGGGAGGGGGGTAAAAGGGCAGGAAGGGAGGGGGGGAGAGGTAAAGGGCAGGTGGGAGGAGGGGGGAAAGGGAAAGGAAGGTGGGAAGGGAGGGGAAAAGGGCAGGAGGGAGGGGGGGAGGTAAAGGACAGGGGCGGAGGAGGGGTGAGGTAAAGGACAGGGTGGGGATGAGGAGAAGTAAAGGACAGGAAGGGGGGAGGGGGGGAGGTAAAAGGGCAGGATGGGAGTAGAGGAGGGTAAGGGGCAGGATGGGAGGAGGGGAGAGTAAAAGGGCAGGATGGGAGGAGGGGGGAGGTAAAGGGGGAGGGGGTAGAGGGGGGAAGTAAAGGACAGGTGGGAGGAGGGAGAGGTAAAAGACGATGGGGAGGGGAGAAGTAAAGGAAGATGGGAGGAGGGGGGGAAGTAAAGGCAGGATGGGAGGAGGGGGAGGTAAAGGACGGAGGGAGGAGGGGGAGAGTAAGGAAGGGTGGGAGGAGGGAGAGGTAAAGGCAGGATGGGGTAAGGGGAGGAAAAAGGCAAGATGGGAGGGGGGGAGGTAAAAGGGCGGATGGGAGGAGGGGGGGAGTTTTTGGACAGGGGGGGGTGAGGAGAGGGAAAGGAAGGATGGGGGGGGGGGAGGTAATTTAGGATGGGAGAGGAAGGTAAGACAGGAGGGAGTAGGGAGGGTAAAGGACAGGATGGGGGAGGGGAGGGAAAAGACAGGGTGGGGGGAGGGGAGAAGTTAAAAGGACAGGGTGGGAGGAGGGGAGAAGTAAAAAACAGGATGGGGGAGGGGGGAGTAAAGGAAGGATGGGGAGGGGGAGGGAATTGAAGGTGGGAGTAGAGGAGAGGGGAAAAGGGAAAGGGGGATAGAGGAGAGGTAAGGAAAGGTGGGAGGAGGGGAGAGGAAAAGACAGAGGGAGGAGGGGAAAAGTAAAGGGGCGGGGGGAGTGGGGGAAAGGGAAAGGACAGAAAAGGGAGGAGGGGAAGGGAAAAGGGGAAAGGGGGGGGAAAGTAAAGGACAGGGGGGAGGAGGAAAAAGGAAAAAGGCAGGGTGGGGGGGGGGAGGGTAAAGGACAGGACGGGAGGAGGGGGGGAGGAAAGGAAGGATGGGGTAGAGGAGAAGTAAAGGGGCAGGTGGGAGGAGGGGAGAGGTAAAGGACAGGTGGGAGGAGGGGGAGGTAAAGGGCAGGGTGGGAGGGGGAGAGGGAAAGGACGGGGAGGGGGGGTGAGGTAAAAGAAAGGAAAGGGGAGGGGGGGAGGTAAAGAACAGGAAGGGAGGGGGGAGAAGTAAAGGACAGGGGGGAGTAGAGAAGAAGAAAGGACGGAGGGGGGACGGGAAGGAAAGGCAGGATGGGAGGCGGGGAAGGGAAGGAGGATGGGGGGGAGGGGAGAGGTAAAGGACAGGAAGGGAGGAGGGGAGGGAAAAAAATTGGTGGGAGGAGGGGTGAGGTAAAGGAAGGAGGGAGTAAAGGGGGGAGGTAAAGGAAGTTGGGGGGAGGGTAGGTAAAGGAAGGTGGGGGTAGATAAGAGGTAAAGGGAAAGGTGGGAGGGGGGAGAGGTAAAGGAAAAGGGGGGAGGAGGGGAGAGGTAAAGGACAGGGTGGGATAAGGAGAGGTAAAGGAAGGGTGGGAGGAGGGGGGAAGGTAAAACGGATGGAGGAGGGGGGGAGGTAAAGGGAGGAGGGGGTACAGGAGAGGTAAAGGACAGTTTGGGTAGGGGGGAAATAAAGGACAGGATGGGATAGGGGGAGGAAAAGGGCAGGAGGGGTGAGGGGGGGGTAAAGGGATGGGAGGAGGGGGGGAAGTAAAGGGCAGGAGGGAGGGGGAGAATAAAGGACAGGGAAGGGGGGGGGGGGAGAATAAAGGACGGATGGGGGGGGGGGAGGGTTTTAAGGGCGGAAGGGGGGAGGGGAGAAAATAAAGGAAGGATGGGAAATGAGGGGGTAAAAGAAAAATGGGAGGAGGGGAGAAATGGAAGGATGGAGGAGGGAGGGTAAAGGGCGGGTGGAGTTGGGGGAGTAAAGGCAGGAGGGGGAGGGGGGGAGGCAAAAGGGCAGGGGGAGAAAAGGGAAAGGGAAAAGGCAGGATGGGGGTAGAGGAGAGGGAAAAGGGCGGATGGGAGAGAGGAGGGGGAAAAAAGGACAGGATGGGAGTAGAGGAGAGGTGAAGGCAGGATGGGAGTAGAGGAAGGTAAAGGACGGATGGGAGGGGGGAGAGGTAAAGGGGGGATGGGGGGGGGGGAGGGGAAAAAGGACGGAGGAGGAGGGGGAAGAAAGGACAGGATGAGAGGAGGGGGAAAAAATAAAGGACGGATGGGGGAGAGGGGGGATAACGAATTAGAGGGTGGGTTTGGGAATGGAAACGGTTGTGGGAAAGGGTAAAAGGGTACCAGTGGTGGGGGTGGAACGAGAAGGGGAAAAGGGGGGGGGGTGGGGGGATTGGGATATGGGGTAGGGGGCAACTTTTACTTACTTGACTTAATCCTTTCGGTCCAGGGGGCATAGGGCCTTCATGCAATTTCCAACGGTGCGGTATTGGGTGCCCCCCTTTGCCCACCCGGACGCTTGATGGGACTAGCCCCCTGTCCAGGCCACGCCAAGTTGTCACTGGGGCGCCCGCTTTCCTTCCTTGAGGTTTCGTCCCGTGCCTGAAAGTGGGTTGTCCGGGCCCCCGGTGTGGAGGTCCGATACATAAATTTTGGGTTCTGATTGTCCGATTGGTCTTGCTTTTCCCGGGGCCCTGTCTCTTGGCAAATTTGTAGGCCCCCCGTCGGGGGATCCCCGCAGGATGTGTTGATGAGACCTAACTTGTGCTCCCGCCTTTTGGGAGTTCCAAAGGGCTCCCAGCCCTACGCAGCACAGGTCTCAGTTGGTGTTGAATAGTATCATTTGGGGGAAGTGGGTTTGGGCCCCCTCCAGTGGGCTTGAGGGTGGTGAAAGCAAAACTTGCCTTGGTTATTCTAGCCCTGATGTCATCATCAGTACCTCCTGTCTTGTTGACGATGCTTCCTAGGTAGGTAAATTTCTCAACATCTTCTATATGTTGTTCCCTAGGCGAATTGCTTCAGCCTGGCTTGTGTTGGCTCTCATGGTCTTTGTCTTCTCCACGTTGATCTCCAAGCCAGTGTTACTGGCTGTGCTGCGGAGGCTCTCAGTCTTCTTCTGCATGTGGTGGAGGGTGTCAGTCAGCAAGCTGATGTCGTCCGCGAAATCCAGGTCCTCAAGTTTCTGCATGAGTGTCCATTGATCCCGCGTGGTGGGCTCATATTGTCCGCATCCTACCCAGTCGATCACCCGAAGAAGATCACGTGACAACAAAGAAACATCCCTGAAGAATCCCGATTGTTCATGTTAAGGGTTCCGATACACTTGTGTTGTGGGATGACATGACAACCTGTGTCCTGTACAGGCTCTGTCTGATTTTTACCATTCTTGAGTAAATTTCCATAGGTGTCTCAGAAGTGTCTCATGTTACTTCTCTGTCCACTGTGGTCGATTGCTTTTTTGAAATCGTTGAAATTATTTCGATGCTGACTGCCACTCAGAACTGATCGATGATGATTCAGACGTGGCTATCTGTCGACACATGATCTTCCTGCCGAGAATCCTGCTTGTTCGTCTCTCAGCTGTCATCGACAGTCTTCCTGATCCTCTATAGGATGATTCTCGTGAAGACTTGCTGAGTGGGGGGTTGTGACAGCATCCTGTTTCCTGTCCAGTTCTTACACGTCCTGAGATCCTCCTTCTTGGTATCTTGATGTATGTAGCCCTTTTCCACTCTTCGCACTCTCCTTTTCCCAGGCCTCTTGAAATAGGAGCCATCGGGATTCCGCCGCGACCGTTCGCTTCTGCCTGAGTTCTTCCGTGTGATTTGTCAGTCCTGGGCTTTCCGTCTTCGTCTTTCTGATCCTTGAAGGATTTCTTCTTTAGCTGATCGCCTAGTTCAACCAGGTCTTCTCCTCCTCGATGATGTGGTGTCTTTACTGGCGTACCACTGAGTAGCTCGCTAAAGTGTCCCTCCATCTGTCCACCTCTCTGTTGGTTTTTGCTCAAGATGATTCCTTTCTTCCTTTCACTGTCGTTGTGTGGTTTTTTCTACCGCCCTACTGCTTCGTGAATGGTGTAGAGGGTCTTCATATCATTTCTTCCCGCTGCGTCCTGGTGCTTGAGTGGCCATCCTTCTACATGGTCTCGCTTGTCCGTTAGGCACTCTTCTTCACTTCCGTGTCACGTTTCCTGTACACTGTGAGGATGTTGTTTCTGTGCTCTTCTTCTGGCTTGGGTCTCTCTCTGTTGGTCTCGTCTCTTTCTATATTTCTTGATGGTTTTTTCTTCCGAGATTCCATGGTTTGTGCTGTCGTTTCCTGTATCCTAGCACTTCCTGACTGGTTTCATCGAAGGCACCTCCTCACCTCACTCCCATTTCTTTTCCAGCGAGCCATCCTCCAGGTCTGCGAGGGCCTGGAATCTGTTGTTCAGGGTGTTCGCAAAACTCCCTCTTCTTTTCTTCTGTCTTCAGCTTTGTGGTGTCAAAGCGTGGGTGCCCTCTGTTGACCTGTATCTTTGTTTCCTGGCAATCTTGATCTTCAGCTTGCCACCAGAAGTATGTGATCTGATCCCACGTCTGCTCCCCGCATGCTTTCACGTCTTGTAGGGTCCGTCTCCATCTCCTTGAGATCGTGAACTGGTCTATTTGGTTTTCAGTGCTCAGGTCTGGTGATCTCCATGTCACTTTGTTTTATCCTGCGGTGTGGGAAAACTGTTCCTCCGATGATGAGGTCGTTCATCTCACAGAACTTAGTAAAGAGTTCTCGTTTTCGTTGATCGACCCACTCCTGTTCCATCACATGTTCTCTGCACATATTGTCACCGCCAACTTTGGCATTCATATCTCCCATCACTATGATGACATCTCTTCTGGGCAACTTATCCAGTACAACTTGTAGTTGTTGATAGAATTCTTCTTTGGTGGCTTCTTCAGCCACGTTGGTTGGGGCTAGCACTGTACTATGCTGCCCTTCTGAAACTTTGAGAAGAATCTAGCTGTCAGTATTCGTTCGTTGACCGGGTTCCCATTCCATCAGGCTCTTGCTTGCTTTCTTGGTCAACATGAGTCCAACTCCATTTCTGTGCACCCCCCCCCCCTCATCCGGCGGTCCTGAATACAGCAGTTGGTGGCCCGATGCTAAGGTGACTTTCCCTAATGACGTCCATCTCACCTCACTCAGTCCGAGTATCTCCAGCCTGTAATTGTCCATCTCTCTAGCCACATGAGCTGCTCTTCCAGTTTCATACATTGTTCGTATATTCCATACTCCAGTCCGTGAGGCGGTCTTGGAGGAGAGAAGGTTTATCGGCGGGTCAGCTTCTTCTTGACAAAAGGTTTGGCTGGTCCGCTTCATATACTCTCCTCCGGGGCGTTTTCCGTAGATCCTTTGAAATTTCTCCAGTGTTGGTTTCTGTAGCAAGCATGGGTTTTTACGTGGTGGGGTTGCTAGCCCCACGCACAGCCTTTCACCTTTTTCATTACGGGCTTAGGACCGGCATCGGCGGAGTTGGTAGGAGGCAAGGAACCAGCTAATTTGGGAAGATGATAGGCTGGAAATTGAAGGACGGGAAGATAGGGAAGCAATGGATAGTTGAATAGGCGGAGGCGAGGACCCGGGGTGGAAGTGAGGATGGGGCACGCGATGGAACCGTCGCGTTCTTTTCCTCGCAATCAAACAATTAAGCCAGAACGTGGGAAACTTTAAGTCGGTCAATCGACTTAGGCGACCAACTGAACCGACCACCGACCGTCCAACAACCGACTAGGGTTGATCAAGCAACACATCAATGCATCGGTGGATCGACTGCTCTCCTTTCTAGTTTTCAGCACGGAATCAGCAGAGGAAACAAAAAAACGAATAAATGAACGAACAAATAAATGAACTAATAAATGATCGAACGAATGTTGATAAATCAAATATCGAGCGATTAGATAACTAACTGAATGGATCGGTGAACGAAAGAATGAATGAACAAGCAAATGAAAGGAAAAAAGAAAGGAGGAATGAAGAATGAATGCGATGATCGAATGTAGCAATATGAGACCAAGGTTATAATACAATAATACTTCAGACTAGATCAGCAAGTCCGTTATGATACAATAATACTTCAGACTAGGTCAGAGAGGCCAAACAAACACACCGTATGGAGAAAGATAATAGTAATGCTAATTCAAAGACATTATGAACGAATACTGGAGGAATCAGACTGACGCACGATCACCCGCTTAGCAGAGCCAGTGGATTGCACTACATTACCTGCCTTTCACTGAGCGGCTTAGTTGGAAGTGGATTGCACTACATTACCTGCCTTTCGCTGAGGGGCTTAGTTGGAAGTGGATTGCACTACATTACCTGCCTTTCGCTGAGGGGCTTAGTTGGAAGTGGATTGCACTACATTACCTGCCTTTCGCTGAGGGGCTTAGTTGAAGTGGATTGCATTACATTACCTGCCTTTCGCTGAGGGGCTTAGTTGGAAGTTGATTCAAATGCATTACCTGCCTTTCGCTGAGGGGCTGAGTTGGAAGTGGATTGCACTACATTACCTGCCTTTCGCTGAGGGGCTTAGTTGGAAGTGGATTGCACTACATTACCTGCCTTTCGCTGAGGGGTTGAGTTGGAAGTGGATTGCACTGCATTACCTGCCTTCGCTGAGGGGCTGAGTTGGAATTCGGTCGAAGTCCCATTTGGAATTTTCGGCGCTCTGTAAGAAATAAACCGCATTTCATTCGGAAACGAGGTTTCTAAAGTTTTTTATTTTTTTTTTTATTTTTTTTAAATATATTTTTAAGGCGGGTTTGTTGTTGTTGCTGTGTGTGTGTGTGTGTGTGTGTGTGTGTGTGTGTGTGTGTTGTGTGTGTGTGTGTGTGTGTGTGTGTGCTGGTGCGTGCATGCGCGCGTGTGTGTGTGTGTTTGTTTCTGTGTGTGTGTGTGTGGTGTGTGTGTGTGTGTGTGTGTGTGTGTGTGTGTGTGTGTGTGTGCGCGCGTGTGTGTGTATGTGTGTGTGTAAAGAGAGAGAGAAGAGAGAGAGAGAGAGAGAGAGAGAGAGAGAGAGAGAGAGAGAGAGAGCAGACAGACAGACAGACAGACAGACAGACACACAGACAGACGGACAAACAGACATACGAGCAGACGGACGGACAGACAGACCAAGAGTCAGAGGTAGAAACAGAATCACTGAGACATAAAAAGCTATGCTGTCAACAGCCCTGTGCACAAAATGCTTTTGTATTCATCGTTATATTTGAGTCCTTTTGAAAGAGAGAGTACAAAGAAAACACAGCAAAGTTGGAAATCGCAAGGAAATGCCAGTGAGAATGAACGAAGGACAAACAACAAACAGTTCCAGGAATAAAAGAAGGGAGGGGGAGAAGATATGAAGAACATGCATCAAAGAATTAGAGGAAGTTGCTATGAACGTTCACACACATATATGCGCGCTAACACACACACACTCACACACACACACACACACACACACACACACACACACACACACACACACATACACACACACACACACAAAAAGTAAAGTACTGGGGTCAATTTCTTTCATATCAATCAAAACCTCAGTTCTCTGTAATACTAAAGACGGTTGAAAGCTAAGAATATGTAAATTTAATTATTTTCAACATTTATTATGACAACTCAATACCAGCATGTGGAGTACATATGCTAATTTATGCATGATGCATATTTATGTCTGGACAGGAAGTACTCCACAAAAACTGTGAAGGGTGGAGTGTGTACTGCCAGCCTTTTTTCAGTTATTTTGTTTGTTTGTTTGTTTTTCAATTTTGATCTAAATTCATGTTATGTGTTTTCAGAAATGACAACAACTGTTCCAGCTTGTCTTTGCAGAAGAAACAGTTTGAATTTTTTTTCTTTGTATGGTTTTTTTTTTTATTTTTATTTTGATCTAAATTCATGTTATGTGTTTTGAGAAATGACGACAGCTGTTTCCAGTCCGTCTTTGCAGAAGAAACAGTTTTAATTTTGTTCTTTGTGTCTTTGTTGTTTATTTTCAATTTTGATCTAAATTCATTTTGTATGTTTTCAGAAATGACGACAGCTATTCCTGCCTGCTTGCAGAAGAAACAGTTGATTTTTTCTTTGAAAGCAAACATCAAGTCCACAGTTTGATTTTTTTCTTTTGATAATGCAAACATTTTCAAGTCCAGCAGTTGTTTCTGTTG
>JAFLJL010006686.1:0-13628 GCA_018398815.1 Conus ventricosus
TCCGGGAAACCCGGGGTCATGTCGACACAAAGAAACGAGGCTCCCGACTTTTTTCCCTCTTAAGTAGGGTGCACAATTTTTGGGTTTTGGGGGTTTCAATCCCCCCCAAAGGTCCAAAATCTTTTCCCTCTCCTCGATCATTGTTGGGTGGCATATGGGATGGGGTAGGTTTTTAACATTAGGGTTTCTGGATGTTTACCCCACCGTACAGTTCTAGAGTTGTCCTGCCTGGTTTATCAGTCAGGGCCCCCTTAACTGTTCGGGGGGGCCCCAAACCCTTCCCTTCTCCTACGCTGCCCCTTCATACGTGAACACCCCTTTGACTTTTTCCCCTGGAAATCGGGCAACAAACTCTCCTTTGCTGGGCCCCAACCCCCATCATTGATTGCTGCGGGCCAGTGCGATCTCCGCTGAATATTTTGCGGAGTAAATTTGCAGGGAAAATTTTTGGGTTTCCCTTCACACGATTGGGGTTCTGATTACCTTTTAAATGAGGTGAACCCCCCTTTCCAATCATCGCAGCTTTTTTGTGATCCGGGGGAAGCAGTAACGGATTGATCTCCCACCTTGGGGAATTGTTCCTCCCCTTTCCTGTCATACGTTCTTCTGGACGCCCCTTTGCTCCTGCAAAATCTCCCTTGCGACCTTCATGTCTCCTGGCCCATTGGTAGGGGCCACCACTATGTAGGGGTTTTGACTCTTCGATCCGTTCTCCGGACCCCAAACTCTTTGAGAAAGCACACCCGGGCCCGAAAATGTCCCCATTTGAGCTCAAAGGCGAAAAAAACCTGTGCTTTTTTTTAGGGGCTTTCTTAGGCAAAAAGGCCCCGGGGAAATTTGCGGTCCCCAAACTGCTGGCCTTTCCTCCCGACTTCTTTAAGATGCCCTTTTGCACACCGTTTAATCCTTTTCACCAACCTTGCTTGTGGATGGTATGGGGTAGTGGCAGTGTGTGTCCCCGCAGCCCGTTTACCCCTCATCACGCCTGAGGTGAACTGTGACCCCCGTCACTGAGAATTTGTGCTGGCACCCCCACGCGAGAAAAGATGTCTACCGAAGCCCTTTCTGCGACCTGTTGCGTATCTAACGCCCTCAATGGCAACCGCTTCTGGTATCGTTCGCGTAATCCCACAAGTGTCAACACATACCTTTGCCCCCCTTGAACAGGGCGGGCGAGTGGGCCAATCAAACGATAAGCCACCCTCCTGAACGGTGTTGTCAATACACGGGGATGTTTTAAGGAGGCGACTTCCTCTTCACCCCTCTTGTGCTGACCGTTGACACACGTCCACATGACATGCAGAAACCGCCTTTTAACGTCCTGCCATTGCTCCTGGCCAATGAAACATCAAAGACTCGGTTAGCTGTTTTGGCTGTGCCGAGATGACCCCCAAGACGACTCGGTGACCCCTCTGACATGACAGGGTCACGATACACGCTGGTACCTCTAACTGAGTGGTCACCTTACATGTCTTCCCCTTGGTGAACACTCGTACAACAGCCCGCCTTTCACACAAATTCTCTGTCTCACCTCCCTCTAACCTCCTGTTTCTCTCCCACCTCTTGCCAACTCCCAAGACTTCAACGAGCGAAGGGTCTTGTTCCTGCGCTGGGCCCGAACTCATCAGGCGACACCTCTAGCCTGACTTCCTCCTGGAACAACTAACGGTTTAAACACCTTTTCCTCCTTCTTGACTCCGTGTTTGAACTGCTGCCCCTGTAGCAGTCAACAACTATCCGGATCCCCTGATCCCTTTGCACCCGGAATATTTTCCGATGATTCAATCATGAAGGGGTTTCTCCCTCACCAACGCAGACAACTCCCTGAGAAGTAAGGGGTACGTACGTCTATCTTAGCAACTGGAAACTCCCTCACAGTGCCATCATTAGAGTACAGGTCTGGATTTGCCCCTGTCAAATCCCCTTTATCGAACCAGCGTTATGTTTCGTACTACCCGCACGAAACAACCATGGTCCCTCGAAACACTGTTCAACCCTCTGCTGGCCATCCACCCTGCTTCCACTGGTAATGACCACTCTCAGCCTAGTGCCCCTCCATCCTGACACTGGACTTGCTGTCCAGTGCTAGCCCTAGGCTGCACTCTCACCCTCTTCCTCGACGAATCCCTTTTGTTCCCACTGCTAGGTCGGTTTCCCTTGAACGACCCTTATCCACCCTGGCAAGCGGCTTGCCTTCTGGAACCTCATGCGACAATCCCAGCCACAGGCCCTTCTTGTGACTAATGAAACACCTAATGTCCCTTTGCCCTTTCCTTCTGCCCCACCACTGGGTTTGCAGACTTTGCAAGAAAACTCCCCTGGTCTCCTTGCCACTCTTCGCACCTGTGCCTACACCTGTTCTTCTCCTGCCACCTAGTGCCCAACGTGCCCCCGGTACAACCGCTGGCGATTTCAACAACTCCCCTGCGGTCTCTGGCTGTCACTCTTTCAAATGTATGGTTAGCTCAGGGCCGCCACCTAACAAAATCTGTTCTTTCATAACTACTCTCAACTTTCAACTCGGCGAACTCTTCTTCGTACGCACTCAACTCTAACCATTTTCTCAAAATATGGATCCTAGACGTGCACCAAACTGAGTGTACTCTCACTTCTTGTAATTTTTGCTGAAACGAATTTCTTTCCTGAAGCCCTTCCTCCTGTGAGTCAAACAAATCCCTCATTAAAATTCCTGATCACAGCACCAAAATCAGACTGTGTTTCTGTTCTGACTGGTAACGCAGTGGAAAGCTGCAATGCCTTACCCGTCAATAGCGCTGCAAAATGACTGCCCACGTCTTCTGGAGGCCAACCCTGACTGGCAGCAAACGTTTCGATACGCTGATGAATGCATCTCTCGAATCGGTTCCTTCCGAGAAGTTTGGGCAACTTGGGTCCGGGGAGCGTACCTGCGCCCAGAGTCACGGGAAAGTGAACTACATCATCGGTTTGGTCTCCCTTGTAATCAACATTCTCTAACTCTAATTGAACCTTTAATCTTAACCGTTTCCTGCTCATTCTTTCTGTTTCCCTGGCGTTTCCCGAGTCTTCTGTTCCTCGGGCGTTTCCCTTTGTCTTTCTGTTTCCTCCTGCTTGCGCTAGCTTTATCCTTTCTCCTGCTCTGCGAATGGCTATCTCTACGGCAAACACGGCGACTTTCTGCTCGCTCAGCCCTTTCCAATCTTTGCTGGGTTTCAAACGAATGCTCGCAACGCAACTCCTGATAACCTAACCCGAGCGAACGCTCACTGTTGTCAATAGGGGTGTTCTTTTTCTTCCGCCATTATATCTTCTTTTTTTTTTTGGAACAAGGATTTTTATAACAACGACAGCCAAACTGGTGGTTCCCGACGCGATGACGTAATAGAACACAATCCTATGAATGATAATATTAGCTTGGGACAACGTAATTAGTTTTTATAAGACGCCCAGCGCCTGACCCCAACTATGAGCAGCGATGTAGGAAATCTGTGCGAAATGAGTACTCCTGGGGCGGAAATGCCAAGCCAGTATTTAACTATCTTGGAACAACAGTAAGACAACCCCTTGTCTTGGATTACAAGACTTTGAATCCCACCCAGCTTTCCTCTCTGAGAAGTACTTGAACAATTATAAAAAATGGGCAGAATAAACCTGGCAGGCTCGCCAAATAAATTGTCAACCTCGGTGTAATGTCAATGGAGGAAGGACTAGCGCACAGCCCAAACACACTCACGCCTTGCTTACAATCACATTCATATATCAGGCATTCGCCAACATCAAAACCACTATAAAGTCTATAACTTTACTATACATGATCATAGAAAGAACATCAATGCATATAGAATCAAACAAAATAAAGCATTCTCTCTTTCCTTGAACTTCACAAAATCATTTATCTAAAACATCATTAACTAACCCGGGTATAAATAGATTTCTACTTTACCTGGCCAGGTGATCTTAACTATTCACGAATCACTGTCTTTTCTTTTCTTTTCTTTTTCTTTTCACTGTCACTTTCACAACACGACACAACTGCCGCACTGGTGTTGGTCTGATGGCGCCTGGTCAGGTGAGACTGTTGGCGTTGGTCTGTGGTTCTGCTTGGCGAAGTGACGCTGCCAGGTATGAGGTCGAACCCCCGGTTAGGGTAGAACAGTGGGCTATCAACATCGATCTGTTCTCCCTTTCTTTCTTCCTGCATTAACGCATTGCACTCTCTCTCTCTCTCTCTCTTTAGTCTGCTCTTATCAAATGGACATGGTTGCTTTTCTTTTCTCTTTTTTTTTCTTTTCTTTCTTTTCTTCTTCATTCATTTAGCAACTCTCTCTCTCTCTCCACATCTCTCCTCAGTCCTTCCTCTGCAGACTATCTCATGCTAATCTCTCAACTTGGTTCTCTTCTCTCCTCCCCTCATCTCTCTCTCTCCTGCCCTCTTTCCTGCAGAGCTCCACTCAGAACCTCTCTCTCCCTCTCTCTCTGTTCGTTCTTCCCTTCCTTCTCCCTTCATCTCACTCTCCCATCCTTCTTATGGTGTTCCGATCTCCCCAACAAGGGCGAGTACCATTGGTCAGTATTTTTACCCTGACACCCCGAAGTTAGCTCCCTCTAATTCCATTGGATGTTCAAATCAAATGGCCAGTCCTGCTGACACGCCTTACCTCTCTGTGGTGGTCAATTGGTCATCTAATTGATTAGCTAGAATTCCCCTCCCCCACCCAACTCTACCTTCCCCCCTTTCCACTTAACCGGTGCCGTGTGGACACAGTCCACTCTAAAGTGGCCAGCTGAGTCCTGGTGTGGGCGTCACGAAGTCTAAACTGACAAGGACGCTGGTAACACAAAGTGGCCGGATAAGGCTGGCCCAGTACTGAAGGTCCGTCTGGGCAGACATCGAGGCGTCCGGCGGTCAAAGAGCCGCCTTAGTCATTATCTAGAGGTGGGTCGGGACGTCTCGTAGAAACCTCTCCACTAACTTATTTGCCAGGACACCGACCTATGGGCCCGTCTTCCTGACGCCCTATAATGTTTGGAGATTAGGGCATTAGGTCCCACAGGCTGGTGGCGATTGACCACGAATTTGGTTGAGATTGAATTTTGACCGAGACACCGCGACAAGCCGTTTTCTAGTCCTTTTTTAGAAGTCCAATTCCAGAAAACCGTGCGCCGCACTCGCGCAGTAAGTTTTTTACCGGGGGGGGGGGGGGGGGGGGGGGGGGCGACACCGTTTTTTTAGGTGCCTTTTTTAAATTCCAATTCTTTGGAAAACTGTGCGCCGCACTCGGCGCAGTAAAGAAACTTTCACTACCCCCTACCGTATGCTCGTTTCGCAAATAGCGCCTCTAACCCACCCGTTCCTCGAACTCCGCTTTACAATGGGGCAGGGTATAGCGGAAGTACCCGCGTGGGCCTGATACAAGACAAAAAACACACCCACACACACACACACAACGGTAAAGGTATATCCTTGATACAGCGCCCTCCGCGCGCGAATCGTTATATCAATTTTTTTTTTTCCACAGCAAACTTCGTTTTAAAAAAAAAAAACAACATGCTCCAAACACAGTCACTAATATGATTAAAAACACCGCGCATGCACGATACAGTTTTTTTTTGTCAGACACGGAATACAACGAGGCCCGTGCACCCCAAACGAGCCGCGTTAATAGCGCATACTACAAATTATTGTTTTTACAGGCAAAACTTTGACTTGTTATTACATCATGCATCAAACAAAAAAAAAAAAAAAAAAAAAACCGCGTCTCTAACCGCGTAGCACAACAAACAAACCACAAAAAAAAAAACTATTATTTAAAACGCAAGTGACCTAAAACAACCGCGACATGCACTACGGCAATACACGAATCGTTTTCATCCCACGCATTCGATCCGAACATACGGCGCAAAACTCATTATTAACCGGAAAACGTTAGATAATCAAGCGTCAAAAAAAAAAAAAAACGCACTCACGCATCATCCATACACTAGTACTACACACACATACACACACACACACACACACACCACACTACACTCCCACCACAAGCGCGCGAATAGTATAACGTGGGAGAACTAATTAATCCAAATGCCTTATTGAAACTAACAAACGAAAAGAGTTCACAAACCTCGTCGTTGAAAAAGAAAAGGGACGCTACACACACAACACACAAAAAAAAGCTATACACCGCACACGCACAACAGTTTAAAAAAAAAAACTAGAGTCACCACATAATTTTTTATGTACACAATGCCGCGTCCCCCTTGCGCCCGTGTCTGCTTCTTTTTTTTTTATTTACTACTTTTGTGTGTGTAAGTGTGTTCAGGTCTCGCCCCCTGCACCGTAAGGAAAGTCTGTCTTCCTTTCGTTTTCAGGTCATCAGCAGCCGTCGGAGTCCGTCTCACTCAGAACAACGTTAAAAAACTGCCCAATTTTTTACACCGAAAACTTTAAACAGTAAGCGTCCCACAAGTTCCTGCCACAATAGCGTCTCCAGCGGAGAAGTACAGGAGCCCCTTCGTAGTTGTATGCAGCAGCGCCGCGGCGGTTTTCCGCGAAGGCGTCGAAACCCCCTCTTAGGCGAACGACGTTCGTCGGCCACCCTATGCTTCGTTAGATCAGTCCACTCGTTGAAACACAAGAATATGGTGGGGTTCAGCACGAAGCAAGAGTCCAGCGCCAAGCCTTTAAATCGTCCAACAAAGCCAAACGCGAGCTCGCAAAAAGTCACGAGGGCTTTTTCACTCGCTCCTCATAAACCTCATCGCCCATGTCTAACAAACACCCACCCAGCGTCCGTTTCCGCGTCCCCTAAGTCTCGAAAATGATCAGTCTTGCTTCGTCCTCTATGGCGGCCTTCACGCAAGGAAACAGTCTTCCTCCACAGAAATTCGTACAAGGACCTGCGATAAAGGAATCTGACGATTAACAGGCGACCTCTCTTTGGCCGTAAAGTCGCCCTAGTGAATGAGTTTAAGCCAAAACCCGTAGAAATACCCGACTGCGCGCAATCCGTAGGCGCCTCAGTAACGTCTTTAAAAAAAAAATAAACTTTTTGTCACCGTGCCAGGATCCGTTTCTACTAGGCGTAGTCAACTTCGGGGCCTTTGCTTTTTTCAGCGTTATAAACGCGGTTTTTGCACAACCGCTTGTCCCTCGACGCTCTAAACTTAGCAATTCCCATTTTTTTTTACTCAAGGGCGAGCCAAACTATTGAAAATAAAGAAGAAGACTGGAAACACACGCGGAATTGGTTTTTTTTTTTTTTTTGGTGAGTCCTTCAACGACGGGGCTCACGCTCGGTCACGACCGTTGTTGTTTTTTTATCCTCCCACACCCTCCTTTATTTTCTTCTCCGGCGGCTCCCCTTTTTCTTTCGTTTTTTGTCCGTAAATGAGCGAGAAATAAATCGCTCATCTCCCGCAAGAGCCTCCCATTCGTCGTGGTTAAGGCATACCCTTTTTCGTGGGTACATAGCCAGTCTCTCTCACCGTCCGTCGTCAGCCGAAGAAGAAGAAGAAGAAGATGAGCGACATAGCGTCTGATGTGGAGCAGTTTCACGCCTTAACCACTCGATAACCGTGGCAAAGGTATTCCTCAGTCCCAGTCTATAGAGTTTTTGCCCACGAAATATCCTTTTCTACCTTTATTCACTGGGCGCGCGTTGAAAAAAAACTTTCAAAGTCCGGAACTGCGGTGACATCCGCGCAGAAGAGAAAGGTAAAGTCCACTCCAACAAACGCAGGCTTGTTACCAAGTAGTAGTTGATGAAGGAAGGAGGGTGATGTGGGGGTGGAGAAGCGCGTGCATAGCGAGTGCGCCCGTCCCCCCCGCCGGCACGGGGACTATTAATATACCCCTTTTTTCTTGTCACCGCGCGCGGCATCAGTCGACAGTCCTTCTGCGCCCAAACGACGCATGCGGGGTGGTCGAGCCGGTCACGACCCACTTTGGCCGCCTTTAAGTCTTCTAATATAGCGCAACCTACAGCCAGCAACGCGTTAAAAAGCTGTTCCTCTTCCAGTCCTGACCACGGTCCGGGATCTGACGGTTCGACCGCTCCCTTTCACGTCGTCCCCGGCGCGTGTGAAACGATTGAGGCGCACGTCGTAGAGCCCCGCTCCTCGTTCCCCTTTTGGCTTCTCCACGTCCGCGAACAGGTTTCCCCCCTAGTCCGTATAGTCGCTATCGTTGAATGAGCGCGTTTTACTTACTTTAAGACCCTTCTGTCGTGCGGCCGTGCGAGGGAGATCGTAAGTGGCTAGTAAAGCCGTAAATGGACAGCCCCCGGCTCCTGGCCACCAACGAAATACACGACGTAGAGAACCGCACGTAGAGCTTTTGCGACGCTCTGGATCGTTCTGGAGTTATACTTCGTGGGATCGGGCAGAGTTGCTCCTTATAAACTCTCGGAATAGTTTCGTGAAGCGGGGAGTCCGAAGCTTCGAAGTAATCCGCCCCCGCTCATCCGTCGAATAAACGGACCCACCCAATGCTCCCACCGGCCCTCGGCTCGATTCCGTGTTGATGACGTAGGCTGCTCTGAAGAAGGTTCCGGGAGACTCTAATCGGCAGCAAATCTGGGGGACAACACCCACCGGAGACACGCTACGGGCCCTCCGTGGCGCGTCAGCGCTCGCGAATTTGAACGTCGTTTCCATACCGCAAAGTCCGTCAGCACTGACGGCTTTTGTCAATCTCAATCACATCCACACCCGTCCAGCTTCCCCGTAGACGTATCAATACCACGTCGTGAGGGCAGAGCTTGGCTGAAAAATCCCACCTCCCAGGCCATCGGGAGCTTCTGACCAGTCCTCGAACTGATCCCCGTCCAGCAATCTGGGTGTCAGATCGCAGCATTACAGGGCGTAACCGCCGCCGAAGGCACTCATGGAAAACCCGCGCGCGTTATTCCTTGTGGATGAGGCGGCCCCTTCCAGCGTGGGTCAAGTACGCCCTGGCGACACCCTTCCTTGAAGTCCCGGGGTCAGAGGCTTGGCTGGAACGTGCTTCCCGTCCACGGTGACCCCCCCACAAAATTCAGGTGGTAGTGGGGGCCCCCCCCCCCCCCGGAAAGTTTGATGGGGTTTTTGGCCGTAGCGGCCGTTTAAGGCCGCGCTGTGTGACTCCACCAGGGCCACCACGATCCCGGTTGGGGGTCTGGCTTCAGGAAAGGGGGGGTGGTTGTCCTGGATGGCGCTCACGTTGCCCGCGGGAACTGCGAAGTTTTTGATCACCACCCCTTACGGATACTTGGGCCGTACCCTTTCCAGCGCTTTGGCGTGTGCCAGCGTTATGGCCGGTATTGCTTGCCTTCCTGACGAATCAGGCTACATGAGTGATGACCGCGCGGGGCCGACGGGGTTGTCGCGCCTCCATGAGGCAAAGCCGTTTATTGGAAGGGGTCAGACGATCTTGACGCCACCCCGTTCAGCAAGTAGCGTTTCTGGCATCAGATCCGTGTGCAGCCTGCCATCAGGGTCCATGATCCGGCTCTGATCGGCGGCGGCTCTCCTAAGTTACTAATCTTTATTGTAATCCCCCGGCCGAATCGTCCATAGATGCCCGGGCGAGTCCTTCGCGAACAGAGCGCCTTCCAGGTAAGCCGCGCTTATGCGCCTCCCCGTTGTTAGGTCATCAGGGTCTCCAGGTAGGCCTCTGTAAGGGTAGGTAATTACGGAATTGGGTCATCAGCGCGCCGTTACAGCGACATATCTAACCTGCGAAAAAAGCTGTGCATGAACAATTGGTTACCCGGACTGACTTTTCTGGGCAGGCGTCGAGGGTCGGTGCCATCCTCCCTGGTAACTTTGGGACTTGCCGGTGTAAAAAGGAGTTTGGACAAATCCGTCAACTCGGAGGAGCCGCCCGTGTGACGAAATCGATGGCGCCCCCGGAGAACAGGGTGGGCAAGGGGTACACTTCTACGATACTGCCCCCGTTCCACGGAGGGTTTTGGAGGGGGAGGTAGAGAAAACAAGTCCCAAGCCCGAATGCACGCTCACCGCGGCGCATCTGTGTAAAAAAGGCATTATATCCGAAAATGTCCCTGTGGGTGCCCCCCTTCGTCGTCCTTTCTTCTTCGGAGACCCCCCTTTCTTCCTCTTCTTCTTCGGCGGCGGTGGCGCCAGTGCGACTTCGCGCGCGCTGGCGATGGATGCTGCTCGTCCCACGCTCGCGAAATAAGCGCCCCCCGCCTCGCGAGCCCGTTTTTTTAAAGACGCCTCCAGTTCCGGCCGCGAAGCGCTCTTGGGCAGCTCTAATCCCGACCCCTGGCCCTTCTCACAGCAAAGCCTTGCCCCTTTTTTCAGCAAAAAGGCATCACCATACCCCCGTATGCCAGCCCAACAACGTTGCCCCAGACCCCGGCCTCTGTACGTGGGGGACCCCGGCAACCACGGGAAGGCCGGATCCGACCTGGTGGCAATATAATCGCCTCGTACGCGCATCGCGTCAATTTTTTTTTAACACTGAAAAGGGTGACGAGGCGTAGGTTGGAGAGCGTTAGCCACTGTGGTGCCGCTGGAAAAAGACGGAGTCTTTCTTCCCGTGTCCGCGCTTAAAACCATTTCTACCGGAGGTACTGGGAGCGACTCAGAGGCACAAAGTGGGGTTTGAACGTATATCTGGTGATAGGTTTCGGCTTCCTCGACGCCGCGTTTGGAAGATGGGTAGGCGCGTAGGAGAGGGGCCATCACGTCACCCCACGGGTCCTGGGGCAGCCAGGTCGCAAGTAAGACGAAGATGCTTTTAAAACTCTGATTACACGTCCATCATGCGCGGGCACGGCGCGGTGGCCTTGCCATGGTACAAAAGAAATTTCGTCCCATGATCCTTTTTTAACCGGGGCCCAAATTCTAAAAATGATCCCTGTGTCCTCCATGACGAATCGCCGCTTTTTCGATGTATGGCGTTTGTACACGAACCTCAAGGGTGGGTTTCTCTTTCTCTTTTTGTTGGAGGATGATACTACAATGCGGTTCTTTTTCCTCCTTCCATGGCGCGGTTCAATCGCGGCTAAAGTGTTTCGTTGTGTGGGTAGAAGAGACCCTCGCAGACGCGAAGGTTATTACCGGTAGGGGGTCGATACGACCCGGATCCGGAACGGGAAACTTCCGCGGGGATGATGGCGAACAGGCCGCCTCCTGTTTGGGAATTCTACCAGATCGGGGGGGAGTATTTCAACATAACGAGTCGCCCGTCACGGGGGGTTCAGGTACTTGTTTTGCTTGAACTGTAATTTCCGCCAGTCCCACTTCCCATCGCCGTTCAAATCGATTGTCCGTTAGGCCAGCTGGGTGGACAAAAAGTCCGGCGTGGTTGTCCGAAAAAAAATTGGCCCTAGAACTATGCTAGGCAACGTCAAATAAAAGGCCATTATTAATTCCTATTAATCGTCGGAAGGGAACAGATGCCCAAACACGAGCCCAGGAGCGCCGTCCACAATTGAGTAGAGCCCACGCCTCGGTCAAGTTAACAAGGAGGCGATCACCACGGCGTAAATAAGTACGATTTGATCGAAGAAGACTATTTCCGCCGCGCGGAGGGCACTCCCAAACACGTTCGCTAAAGATCGAAGAATCTCCTTTCCGCCGCGCCGCCGCCCTCCTCTCTCCTCCATCCTCATCATCTCCTATATCACGCTCGTCCCGATCCACGGTGTTAAAGACGGGGATACCCCCACCATTTCACGCAGGTACTTGGTATTCCGCCACGACCGATCTCGCTTCGTCTTCAAGACGGCCTCTTATACTATAGGTCTCCTGCTCACCCACTCTGCTGTAAGCTCCCGTTCGTAAACCGTCCCTTTCAACCTACTCGTCGGCCAAATAATCCGGGGGATCATGTACGTGGAAGGGATACGTAGGAAGCGCCTCCTTCACCGTAAACAGTTTCTTCCGTCGCAGTGGGGGGAGGTAGCCCTTTTTAAAGCGCGTCTGTGCCTTGCTAAGACGCACTTTATCCCCTATTTCAGTCCCTTCTTTTCCGCCCCTCTCCGATGAAGAACGATGGGGTAGTAAAGCCGTAACAGGGTCTGCCAGACGCGTCTACTGATTGCGGACGTTAACGTCTACGGGCCTGGCTCTGATGCTGCGAGTGAAACGATCGATTGTAACGTCCAACCAGATCGTCCAGCACGTCAGAATAGGTCAGGGTGTTTAAATTGATAAAATACCGCCACAATTTTTTCATCAACGTCCTGTAAAGCGTTCCACTACAAGGGCTTTGATATCTTCGTATCTGGGACACGAAGAAAAGAATGTCGTTGTCCCCTCAAGTATTTCTGACAAGGCGGGGGTTTACGAACTCGGTCCCCTTATCCTTCTGCAAGGCTCGGGGTTTCCGTCCTCCTCCTCTTTCAGTTTTTTCAGCACACCGTCCAACGCCGATACCAGCGTGACCCCCCTTTTGCCTTCAAAGGTACGACCCAGGCTCGTTTGCTAAACACGTCTATACACGTCAGCAGGTACACGTAGCCGTCGTTGTGTTTTTTAATGGAGCTGACGTCGATCAGTCGCATTGCCATTGAGCGTCGATGCCGCTCACGATGGTCTTCTGCGCGGAAAGCGTTTGACGACGGGTTATGAAGGGTGTAGGCATCTTGATAGCTCAACCAATCCCGGACCGACTTCCCGTCCGATCGGAAGCGTTTTTGAGGGCGCGAACGCCCCCGTAGGCCGCGGGATGGGCGGGGGTAAAATACAGGCGTTCTAATTCCCTATTTTTTCCAGGGGACGCCCCCCGTTTTCTTTTTCTCTTGTCTTTCTTCCGTCTCCCTTTTCTTCCTCTTCTCGCGTTGGTCCTCTTTCCGTTTTAAAAGCGAAGGGGACGCTGTCGCTAAGAGACGAGGGTCCTCGTCCCCTAGAAAGTCTCGACGGGCCGGGTTGCATATCCATTCTTTAGCGCGTTCATACGTCTCAAAGCGCCCGCGAACGCTCGCCACCCTTCCGGATCCGGCTGTCCTTTCCTGCGTCTTAGCACGTCGTTGACCAAGTCGGTGAGATTGGATTTCTCCAGCACCTTCCCGCTCAGGACCACTTCCCCTTTATCGTTCCAAGCCAGGTCGCGGTCCCGTTTAATGCGGTTCAAGAGCAAGAGGCTTTTTTTCTCATGGTTTTTGGGACGCTCTCCAACACTTCCGGACGACGACGTCGTCTTCCTCCTTCTTCTCATCCTCCTCTTCCCTACCCGCTGATCAGTCGCCGTCGCTGCGGTGGCGGAGAACCGCCGTTGTTGCTGCGAGGGAGAGCTCTTATATTGATTGTAACGTCTTAAAAACCGAAAAAGCAATTGCTGTAATTCAGAGGCTTTTATATCGTCATCTTCGTCGTTTTAGTAGGCACGTGGAGCACGTTCGTCATATCCCCGTCTAACTTCCTCAGGCTTTCCTGGTGGCGTCCGGGACGGGCTCCGAAAGGGTGTCCAAGACCCTTGGGTCTACCAAGACCATTCGTTTGGCCATTCTACAAAAGACTGAGATCAGCCCAAAGGTTCGCAGAGCGGGAAAGCCCCCCAAAAACTTCCTTTTTTCAGGGCGTTTCTTTTGTCAGCTCTTAAGCGTTGTGCTTGGCAGTTTCTTCTGCGTGGGCGTGAGGAGGACGTGCCCCTTAATTGCAAAATCACTTCCGTCTATTTCAGGGACAGCATTTTCGGT
>JAFLJL010006687.1:0-12460 GCA_018398815.1 Conus ventricosus
TGTTTTTTTTTATCTTGGTCCTTTTTTAATTTTTGCGGGTTTTTTCGCATCTGTGTCCTGTAATTCTGTCTGTATCTGTGTATGAAATCTGTTTGTCTTTTCTGTGGCGTAACTAACCCTTTTCTTTTATTATGTGGTCACTTAAACAAGACAAAAACAGGAAAAAAAACTAAAACAATATGGATGTTCGGGCTCTGCATATCATGTTGTAAAGGCAAAGAAACCACAAATTAAACATGTCGCTTCAAGCCTCCACCACAAAAGCCATCGGCTAAACCCCATATGAACAAGTGAAGAATTCAAATGCAAATTTAAAATTCGCCCATTTATTTCTTGTCATCGATAAAAAAGTTGCTTATGCCCACGCCGCAGGGGCCATCAGGTGTCACACGTTAAATCAACTCCCGTCATTTAAAAAAAAAAAAAAAAAAAAAAAAAAAAAAAAAAAAAAAAACTTTCACACATCTCGTTAATGACATCGTCTACAAACAAACCCAGAAACTTTTTTTAAAATTCCTTCTTCCGTAAAATCTAAATCAGATGAAAAATGTTAATTTCTCTCAAAAACCCAAGGCACGTCAGGCGGGACACCCCTGAACAGGATCTTCATGGACCCCCGCTGTAAAAGGGTTTGTGTCTCACATCGTGCAAGTCCCAACACTCTAAAAGAACATGTTTCTTTGTGAGTGGTGCATGACAGGGAAATGCACCACGGGGGCTTTTCACTCTTTAAAGGTAAGAATGGGTAAAATACGTGGCCGGTGTGCAGCGGCACAGAACGTTTCCTCTTTACGACCCCCCCGCCCGTCGATGGGAGGAAGTTTTTAAAGGGTTTGGACGGATCTGAAAGAGTTTGTTATTCGTCTGTGTGTTCCAATCCTCCTGCCGAGGTCTCTCACATAATCGTTAATTTTGGGTTTCACATCTGAGCAGGGAATAAGTGTTTGGACAGTTTCTCTTTTGTGGCGTTCTTGGCAACGATCAAACCCTTTAGTTCCCGCCAATGCCAACATGGCAGGACCCAAGCAAGAGTAATGTTTAAAACCCTCCGCCTTCACTTGCTAAAAGTTCAAAAAAAGTAAAAGTTCTGGATGCTGAAGGTTGCGGCCAGCTATGGCCTCCAAAGTGACAGGAATCCGACAGAACCAGAAGTCCCTCCCCGAAAAATGGGAAAATTATCTTTTAAGCCAGTACTAGAGCAGTAAGTTCAGCAGAATAGACAGAAGCATCTGAATGTATATGTTCCAACAAAATTGGAAGGGCCCCCGGGCAGTAGGCTGCACAGGCCACCTTTCCCCAGACTTGGAACCGTCAGTGAAAACTTTTTGATAGGGTGGGAATTTGGAACAGAGCTCGGGATACAAAGCTTGTACGCCAGAGAGTGGGTTTAAAACCCCCTTACGGAAAGCTGCAGATAAAAACGAATCTCTGGGTAAAAAAAGGTCCATGGGGGTTTAAACCGGAAACTTGGAAAAATCAAAAATATTCCAGGTTTTATCCCGATTCCGCACGTGGGCGCATACGAAGCCCAAAAACGGCGAATACTTTGGGGTTTTTTGTTTCAAATTTATTTTGGGAAACGGGGGGAAAAAAAACACATCATAGGCAGGATTCTGGGTTTTCGGTAACAGTGGGATGTAAAAATTTTCCAAGACATTTTCCGGCCTGCGGTTGGACAGTAAAGGGGAAAAACCGGGCCTTGCGAACGGGCTTAAACGGGGGGTGGTGGGGAAACCCCCAAAAAGGACAGAGACAAAACCCCTTTGAGGTGGAAGGGCCCCCAAAATTTTGGGGTTTAAGAGGGTTTTGCGGACCCGTAGCCCAGCAAAAACCATTTTTTCCATTTAAAAAGGCCCGGGGCCTTTTTGGGGTTTGCGAAAAGTTTTCTTATCGCCCCCCCAGCCCGGTGTGCGCTACGACCCGCAGAATTTTTCAGTGCTTTCGGGGCAAGCATTTTGAGGTTTTTGATATGGCTGAAAAATTTTAAGTTTCTGGTCAAAAATAACCCCAAAAATTTTGGCCCCTCTTTTGACAGCGGAAAGGGGGAAATTCCCGACTTGAATTTCAGGATCTTTAAAAAAATGCAAAATTAGGGAAGTAAATTACACTGCTTTTTTGTTGGAAAAAGGGTGAAACCGTTGTCATCCCCCCCACCGATTTTTTTTTAAACTACGCAAAGGGGGCCTGCGCGGGGACATGGGGTACAGGCTTCCAGTTGCGAGACAGAAAAATCTTCCCCCCAAACAATGAGCATTCTAAAACCCGTTTGAATGATTTCAAAATTGTTGTTGTTTTTAATAAAAAAGAGGGCAGGGCCCTTTATGCCCCCCTGTGGAACCCCAACTTCCTGCTCATGGACATCCGAGAGAGGGGGTCCCAAAACCGACCTAAAAACGGGTCGTTCCCCCCAAAACATTTTGAATAAAAAGGGGAGATGCCCTCAAAAAACCCAGATCGTGGGGGTTCTTAAGTACCCCCGATTTCCCAGGGGTATCTTTAGGCCTTTCCCAATCGAAGAAAATTGCCATGAAGTTGGGTTTTTTAAAAAAATTTTTAAAGTGTAGATTCCAGACGAAAAAAAAATGGTAAACTGTCTACGATGTTTGCGGAAACCACACTTTTCTTTCCCCAAAAAAGGCCCCTTCGGTTTTTAGTTTCCACATGACCTAGCATTGCCCAATTTTTTCCATCATTTAAACACAGCGGTCAAACAAAGGGGACGGTAGTTAATGGTTTTAAAAAAAGATTTTTTTAAAGGTTTTGGGGGAGGGGAATTTTGAGGTTTTCCCGCCAAGAGGGGGGAAAAAGAAAACCTGTGCCCAAACACGGGGTTTTTGTATACCTGTAACGGATGTTCAGACCTTTTTGGGGGAAAAAGATTTTTCAATAGTTGATAATAAATTGTATCTATACCTGGAGAGGATCGCGCAAGAGATTTAAGGAGTTTTTCAGCTCGTTTTTGTGAAAAAAAATTTTTAAGCCCTTCCATGTTGTCGGATGAAAAGTTGCAGAGAGTTTTTCTTTTGGGGGCCTTGTTTTTGACAAAATTTGGCCCTATTTATTAGAAGGGGGAAAATTCTTTTCAAGGGGTTGAAGCAAGCGATTAGCAACGGCTTTTTTCCCCTTGTTTTTAACCCTCTGCCCCTTTTTTTAACGCCCCTTTTTGGCCCAAAACGCGTTTCCCTTTCTTTACCTTGTAACGCCTGCTGTGGCCCGAAAAAAAACTGTTTCCCTTTTGGCGCCCCTAGCAACAAATTTTTTCCCACAACCCTCTGCCTTATACTGAGTATTTGGGTTTTTTCCAATTTTCCTTCCAGCCCAAAACGGGCCGCTTTTTTTCATGGGGGATTTTCGGTCGCATTGATTTTTTAAAATTTGGAGAGCAAGTTTTTGATCGAGATTTTCGCTTGGGAAGTGGACAAAAAATTGGGGAGATTTGGCCCGAACTTTTTGGGGGCGTGACGTGATGGGGAGCTATTTACGGCTTTTTTTTAAAAAGAAAAAGTGAAAGGAAGGAGTCCGATGTCGTTTTTTGGTGGCTGTTGGGGCGATTCAGGGGAAAATCTTAACATAAAACATGCCAAATTACGATGGCCGGGGAGGCCTTTCATGCGTTCGGTAAATTAGTGTTAAATTTAAGCTAATTTTTTTACACCATTTTTTCAACAAAGATATAAGCTTTGATGCATGTGGGGAAAAATTTTCTTCAAAAAAGTTAACTTAATTTTTGGGGAAATAAAACATATTTTTTTTAAAGGTTTTTATTTTTTTTGATTTTTTTTTTTAACATCTTACATCCCAAATTTTTGGGGTTTCTTACCTTTTCCCCTTTAAAATTTGGGTACAGTAAGCACTCAGACGGTCCCAGGGGCAAAGGGGTTTTAAAAAATCCCAAAACTTGAGATGGTTTACATGGAAAGGGGTTTTCCCCTTTTATTTTTTAAAAAGTTCCACACTTTTTTTTTGGAATTTTTTATTCAGCCGGGGCCCGAAGGGTTTTCCAGGACCGACGTTTAAAAATTTTTAAATTGTGTCCCTTTTTTTGGCACGGGGTTTTTTTTGGGCCCAGCGTTTGGGGCCCCAAGGTCGATGGTATAAACCCGACGCCGGAGCCCGTTTTTTGGGCTTTGGAAATTTGTTGGCGGCTTTTATTAACCAGGGTTTTTTGGCATTTGGAGTTTATCGGGGACCCGTAAAAAGGCCTTAGCAATTTTAAAACATAGTTTTTGTCAGTGAATTTAGCTGGGGCAGGAAATCTGAAAAAAAATCGTGTCTGGAACTCCTTAAAAAAATGGCTGCAAATAGTTCCCCTTTGGGGGTTTCCCCTTTTAATTAAAAAAGCGAAAAGGAAAAAGAGCGTTTTTTCATTATTCAGGTTTTTTAAAGGGCCCGGGAAAAAGGTCCCCCTTCCTTTTAATCGTCAAAGGGCAACCACTTTTTAGTCCCGGGGGGGGGGGGCCCCGAGGGGGCACAAAAAACGACAAATCTAAAAACGAAAAATGAACCCGAGGGGGGAATAGAAAAGTTGCAGATCCGGTTTAAAAACCAAAAACAAACCAAATCCCAAAGGACATCCTTTAAACAGCAGACCTCTGGATGCGAACCGGGACTAAACCCCCAAAAAGGGGGTTTTACCCTTTAAAATCCCCCCAAAAACAAAAAAAAAATTCCCAAAGGGAAATTCCCCCAAAAAGACTGACAAGGTCCTGACGACAAACCGGGAAAAGAAGGTAAGATAAAGGGAAAAGATTTGGGGCACGTCTTTTGGAGAGTACTCTCGCAGCTACCAACCTGAAGGAGGGAGCCCCCAGTGGGCCCGGACTATAAAAACAAAGTTTTGGGGGAAAAGGGGCCCCCCCCCGACATCCCAAAAGTGGATGGTTGTGCAGGGGTTTTGAAAGAAAAAAAAAGCCCGAAAGAAATAAAGTCTTCTGGTTTGAATTTTAGTTTTTTTGGAGAGCCACGAAAGAAGGGTTTAGAGACTGACACAGAACTGCAGCTCCTCGAAGTTGAATTTGACCACGGGTATTCCCAAAAATATTTATTATCCCGGTTTCAGGGGCGAAAAGGAGGGGAGATCAGGGCTTTTCCTCCCCAAAAAATTCTCTAAACTGTTTAAAATTTTTTGCTTAATTTTCCCCGGACTATCTGCAGACCTGTGGCAACTTCCCAACCCGGAAATTAAAGGCCCGGGTTTGGGGGGACGGTGGAGGTTTTTCCTTATCTCCACCATCTCCCCCTGGGGTTTAAAATCCCCTTGGGCCCCCCACGGGCATACAAAGTTCGAATAGGGGGGCTGGTTTTTTTTAAACGGGCCCCGCAGCAGATTTGTAGACTGGCCTGGGGGTTGAAGGGGGGGGCAGATTTTTTGCCTTTCCCCAGGGGCAGTCACTTTGGTTGGGGAAAGGGGGGGGTTTTTTCTTTCCCCCAAAAAACTGACAGGCGTACTTGCAATTTTTCGAAAAAATTTAAAAAAGGTTTTTTTTCATCTGACAGCAGACCCGGGCCCAGTTGAAACTGTAGGAAAATTTTCTTTTCGGCCGAAGCATACGAAAAGCGTCGGCGACTGACTGCCCAAAACCTGCTTTGGGGGTTTTAAAAAAGGGGATCTTCTTTTTTGTCTTTAAACCCCTTTTTTTGAGATTCCTAAAAACCCCAGAGGAAATTCCGGTGAAAGGAGGATGGTCGCCAAAAACCCCAGTTTGCACAATTTTTTTCCGGACTTTTTCACGGCCCCCTCATTGGGGTTTTCCTTGCAGCAAAAAACCACCCCCACCCCCTGCCCCGAACAACGGGCCTGAAAAGGCCAAACTTCTGGATCGGGAAACACCCCAACGGGGGGCGGAACTACAAGTGAAACCCCGGCCAAAAGGTAGCCGGGCTCTGATGAAAGGGGGCAGCAAAGGGGGGCAGTTTTTCCCGAAAGGGGTGTTGGTGGGCCACTCTTTTTGCACCCTTCTTTACTGTAAACCCCGGGGTTTCCTCCCTCCAACCCCGGGGGTGCCAAAATCCTTTTGGGTCTTGGGCCCCGAAACACCCCGATAATTCCCCGCGGTAACACTCCTTTTTATGAAATTTAAAAATTTTTTGTGGGGAGTTACCCTGATCTCCCTGTCCACAAGTTTCGTTGCTTTCCCGCGCTGGTTTAAAGCTTTTGTGGGCTTTCATTGAATAAGAAAAAGGGAACCCTTTCCCCAACCCCTTTTAAAGGGCCGGGGTCACCTGCTTTTAAACCCGAAACCCCTTTTTGGGTAGCAAAAAATTTAAAGCTTAAAGGGGTCTTTCTTGCTCCCTTCCCTTCCCTAACGAGCCCGGAAGCCCCAAAAAAACCCGTCCCTTTTAACCTTTCCCTATCCCAATCGCTGTCAAATGAAATCCCGAAATTTTTGGGTGTGCCTTCCTCTTTTTTTGGGGGGGGGGGTTGTTTTTTAGAAAAAGCCATTTTGAGTGAATTTGTGTTTTTATTTCTCCCCCACCCCCCCAACCTTTGGAAATCCCCCAAAAGGGGGCCCAAGGGGCCCAAAAAAACAATGTTTTTGCCCCTTCCAGGCTTCGGGAGAGGGAAAACGGCCCAAAAAAACAACTAACTTTTTCCCCCCCGAACATTCTCAACTCCCGGGGGCAGAGAGCTTAGCACTACAGGGGGTTTACATGGCCCGCAGGGGAAATGCCCCCTTTTCTTTTACCCCGCCCCAAAAAAGGGGGGGCCCCATTAGTACACCCGGCCCCAAAAAAAGGGACCCCCCTGTCTAGGAGGGTCCAGCCAAAGTGAAGTTTTAAACACAGGCCCCTCAAGCACTGGCCCCCTCAATCACCAGGCCTATTCCCCTTTGGGAAAAAGGTCGAACCCCAAGGCAAAAACGGCGGATCTTAAGGAGACCACAGAGATAAAAGGAGTGTGAAAAAGAAGACTTAAAGGGGGAGACGAAGATAGAAAAGGGCAAATAAGGGAGCAGAAAACAAGAAAGGTTGAAAGGGCGGGTTACTCTTAGTCAGGATCCTCACCCTTAGCCTATCTGACATGGGAAGCCCTACCAGGGGCATCAACTCCTTACCACGTTATGCTTAGGCCAAACAGCATCTGCCCCTCTCAGGCCTAGAAGCAGTTTTAAAAAACCAGCCTATCTTCGAGTACTGATGCCCCCGCCAGCAAAGCCTAAGGGATCACTGGACCACGCAAGCCCTCCGACCACGACAAGGTCGCAACCCCCCGGAGGGTTCTTGTCATCAAATGACCTGCGAAAAAGAGTGTAATATTCAAGTTCTAAAAACATTGATTTCTATCAAAAAAATCGACTCCGGGAAACAACCGGAACAAGATCTTCAATGTGCTTGCTGTTAAGCGTTCAAGTCTGACATCATATACTCCCTGCATTCAATTAGAAATTGTCTCTTGCTGAGACAGTCATCATATGGGTTGCAACGTGGACCTTCTTCACTCTGTAAAAGATGCAAATGACTTAAAAATGAATGGCCAGTGTGCAACTGGCAAAAAAACTGTTTCTTCCTTGTGACCACCACAGGTAAAACCATGGCCACTCTTAGGTTTGGGACAGATCTGGAAATGACTGTTGTCCATCTGTGTATTCCAGTCCTCTTGCCAGGTCTCTGACATAATCATTAACCTTTGGTTTCAAATCTGAGTAGGGGATACATATGTTGGACATTTCTATGTTATGGCATTCCTGGCCAAACGATCCGCCATTTCATTTCCCCAAATGTCAACATGACGGGGAACCCAAGCAAGAACACCATTATGACCTTCCACTTTCAAAGAGGTAAAAAGTTCAGTAAAAGTTTAGAAGTTCGGGAAATGATGGACGTTAGGCCAGCAATGGTCTCCAGAGCTGACAGCGAATCAGACAAAATCAGAAAAGTCGTTCTTTATATCTTCAGTGCTAGAACCAAAGCTGGACACTCAGCAGAATAAATTGAACAATCTGATGGATGCTTTGATTACATTTGAGAATGGTTGGGCAAAAGGCTGCCAAGCAACTCTATCTCGGAGTTTGAACCATCCTTGAATATTTCATAAAGGATGGAAATGTTGTACAGAGATCAGCAAACAATGCCCTGTATGCCTGAGGACTGGTCAGCAAACAATGCCCTGTATGCCTGAGGACTGGTGTGCAAGCAATGCCCTGTATGCCTGAGACTGATCAGCAAACAATGCCCTGTATGCCTAAGGACTGGTGTGCAAACAATGCACTGTATCAGTGTATGCCTGAGGACTGGTGGGCAAACAATGCCCTGTATGCCTTGAGGACTGATGGGCAAAAAATGCCCTGTATGCCTGGACTGGTGTGCAAACAATGCACAGTATGCCTGAGGACTGGGGAAAACAATGCCCTGTATGTCTGAGGACTGATGGGCAAACAATGCCCTGTATACCTGAGGACTGATCAGCAAACAATGCCCTGTATGCCTGAGGACTGTCAGCAAACAATGCCCTGTATGCCTGAGGACTGGTGGGCAAACAATGCCCTGTATGCCTGAGGATTGGTGGGCAAACAATGCCCTGTATGTCTGAGGACTGGTGGGCAAACAATGCCCTGTATGCCTGAGGACTGGTCAGCAAACAATGCCCTGTATGCCTGAGGACTGGTCAGCAAACAATGCCCTGTATGCCTGAGGACTGGTCAGCAAACAATGCCCTGTACGCCTGAGGACTGGTCAGCAAACAATGCCCTGTATGCCTGAGGACTGGTCAGCAAACAATGCCCTGTACGCCTGAGGACTGGTCAGCAAACAATGCCCTGTATGCCTGAGGACTGGTGGGCAAACAATGCCCTGTATGCCTGAGGACTGATGGGCAAACAATGCCCTGTATGTCTGAGGACTGGTGGGTTCTTTGCAAAAAGATCAAAGCGGATTTCTGGTGTGAAAAGGTCCATGGAGGCTTATGTGAAACGAACAGAAGTCAGACACAACTCCTAGATCAAGACAGGCCTTCTGCTCATGAGGCTACATACCAAGTCCAAGCATAGGAACACAAAAGGGATTGTCTTCAAATCTCCTTTGAATTTGAAAACTGAGGACTAAAAACACAGTCGTAAGCAGGGTTTTCCAGTTCAGAGAACAATCTGAGATTGTAGTTGAAGGAAAGTTTCAGCCTACAGTTGGATGATGAGGGTTCCCCTGCCTCTGCAGGCTGTACACTGGGGTGGTGTGGAATGCTCCAAGACAGAGACCAACCCCTCTGCAGGCTGTACACTGGGGTGGTGTGGAATGCTCCAAGACAGAGACCAAGCCCTCCTCAGGCTGTACACTGGGGTGGTGTGGAATGCTCCAAGACAGAGACCAAGCCCTCCGCAGGCTGTACACTGGGGTGGTGTGGAATGCTCCAAGACAGAGACCAAGCCCTCCACAGGCTGTACACTGGGGTGGTGTGGAATGCTCCATGACAGAGACCAAGCCCTTGATGCAGAACGGGATCCAAGTGTTTCAGGTAACTGGGTCTCACAGAGCTGTACACAACACAGCCATAGTCCAGTTTAGAAAAGGACCAAGACTATGTAAAGGTGCAGCAAGTTTTCTCTTCAGCGCTCCAGTCAGTGTGTGCTATGACCTGCAGAATGTTCAGAGCTTTCTGACAAGAAAGTTTTCAAGTGTTTAATGTGACTAAGAAAGCTGAGTTTTTGATCAAAAATAACTCCCAGAAATTTGGCCTCCTTTACAGCTAGAATCAAAGATTCCCTGTTTGGATTTCAGGATCAGCAAAGAAACTGGCCAGAGTTATGGAAGTGAATGCACCGGGTCTTAGTAGCTGGAAAGGTAAAGCCACTTTCTCCCACCCACAGATGTATTTTATCCTCAAAAAGCTGGAACCTAGCTGAACACTTGGCATAGAGGGCAAAATCATCTACAAACAATGAGCACTCAGAATCTTGCTGAACTGAATTGACAATGTTGTGATGTTATGCTAAAGAGGGCAGAAGACAGGGTGTTCCTTTGTGGAACACCCAAATCCTGTTTATGAACATCAGCGTGGGGTGGTGCCATCCAGTCTTGAAAGTGGCATTCCCGCAAAAATAGTTCACTAAAAAGTGGAAGATGACCCCCAAAACAAAGAAACCACCAAAGAAACCACCAAACTCATAACAACACCACCAATAATAATGATGACGAAGATGATAACAATAATGCTGATAATAATTACCATGAAAATGAAAATGATGAATCAGATGATACAGCATTTCTTGAGTGCTTTAAATTCTGATGTCTGAAAGCACTTCACAATGACAAAGGCCAAACCTTGTATGTGAACTCAGACACAAAACACACTGACAGGATGTCTTGTGCTCCCCACCCCTCCCTACTCCCAATTTCCCCTCCACCTTCCTCCACACACAAACACATGGATACCATCTATCTCTCTATAACCCTCACCTCGTCATGACCACCAAGCAAAGTGCCAGGTTAACCTCTGTAAACTCAACGTTTACCAGTAATTTGGAACTTGAAGAACAACGGGGAGAGCTTGCCACAGATACCAAGTTTGAGTTCAAAGGTGTGAGGGCATATGTTGTGTGTGTGTGTGTTGTGTGTGTGTGTGTGTGTGTGTGTGTGTGTGTGTGTGTGTTGTATGTGTTGTGTGTATGTGTGTGTTTGTGTTGTGTGTGGTGTGGTGTGGTTTTGGTGTGGTGTGGTGTGGGTGTGTGTGGTGTGGTGTGTGTGTGTGTGTGTGCGTGCATGTGTAGCAATTGCACAGATTGCACAGATAACAAGTTAGAGTTACATGAGAGTGAGTGAGTTTTCTTTCTTTCTTTCTGCGTACGCAGGCTGATAACTCCTGCGGACACTCCCTGTATAGCCAGGCAGTGGAGTTTTGTGTGTATGACCCTTTTTTAATCCCGCCATTAAGGCAGCCATACTCCATCTTCAGGGAAGGTGCATGCTATGTGTCACGTGTCATCCATACCAACGGCCAAACTGGCCTTCTCTTCCGAAAGTTGGTGATGGGATTTTAAAGTGTGTGCAAGATTTTGTGCGTGCGTTCACACACGGAACCTCGGTTTATAGTCTCATTCGAAGGAAATGTGTGGGGAATGGAGTCAGAACCAATGTTAACTCCGAGGGAAAAATCCCCCTATACCGAAATTCGAACCCGCAACCCCAGGATCACGAGTCCGGCGCTCTACCAACTGAGCTATTCCGGCCCCCAGAGTGAGTGAGTGAGTGAGTGAGGTGGGATGTGTGTGTGTGTGTGTGTGTGTGTGTGTGTGTGTGTTGTGTGTGTGTGTGTGTGTTGATTCTAAGGTGTGTGTGTGTGTGTGTGTGTGTGTTTTGTGTGTGTGGGGTGTGTGTGTGTGTGTGTGTGTGTGTTGCTCTGCTATGAATTATTATGTACTTCAGATAATTAGTATAAGAAAACAAATTTTCTGTTTAAAAACATACAAGCAATATGATCATTAGTTCAAAATAAAGGTTAAAGATAATGCTACCAAACAACATTTACCTTTTTCTGCATAAAAAATACAAAATGCATGTTATTTATGACAAACCAATTCTGTCACCATGCAAACCATTTTGTTTCCATTAAAATATTTTTAAACCCAGGCTAAACACACCTGGAATGGAATGATAGATTTTGTGTCTTTTTTGTTTAAATATGAATCAAGTCTGCATGTTTCAAATGAACAAGTCAATGAAAACTTAACAGACGGCACACGTATACAAAATTAAACCATTTTAAAACATCTGAAAGCCATCAAGTATGGTTTCTTGTATAATTTTTCAAAACAAAAAAGGAAACAAAGTAGTGCTAACATCTTTGATTACTAGGCTAGATTACTGCAACTGTGTTCTCCTTGGCTGTCCCTCAACTGTCATCCAACCCCTCCAACATGTACAGAACTCTGCAGCCCGTCTCATTTGCAAATCTCCTAGGACCCAACCCTGCAGCCCTCTCCTGAAAAAGTTGCACTGGCTCCCCGTTGAAGAAAGAATTAAATACAAATGTTGTTGTCTCTGCTTCAAGATTTTCACTGGCGATGCCCCTGCCTATCTTTTCGATCTCCTTCAAGTATATGTCCCATCACGAACGCTCCGCTCCTCCACCGACACCAGGACCTTCCGCTTTCCCAGTTACCGTCCCCATCGTAAACAGCATGGCGAACGAGCTTTCTCATACGTACTCCCAAACTCTGGAATAAACTCCCCTATGACTTAAGACATTCTCAAACCTTTTCTTCCTTCAAAACCTCCCTGAAAACCCCCCTTTTCAAACAATACTAAGAAGACAGTCATTACCCGATAGTTGATTGACTCTTGTTGCTTCTGTGGATCGCCCTTAGTAGTTTGTGCTTGTTGCGGCTGTTGTGTATTGTGTGTCTGTCGTGAGAGTGTATGTGCGCGTGGGAGATAATGGGAGAGGGCCCTTGTTTTTCATTTCTGAGCCGTTTTTCAATGCATTTTCTTTACTTTACATTGTATTTTTTTTGCTTTGTAAAGCCCGTAA
>JAFLJL010006688.1:0-11066 GCA_018398815.1 Conus ventricosus
TAAAATGATACTAAACTTTTAAAAAAAGATTTTAAAGTGTTTTCTTAATCTTCAAACTTTGATTTTCTCCTAGATCATTCTCAATAACATCATTTTCACGCAAACATTCATCAAATGCATCCTGTCTTTCATGTGAAATAAAAATACAGTCTTTAATGTTCTCTAAAGTCTTTTAAAACTGAGTTAATATTTTTGACAAAAATCCACACACTTATCCCAGCATGTCTTCCGCTAAAGGCTAGTTTTGACAAAGTGTATTCTCTTTTTAACTATGTCTTTTTCTGCTGAACAGTCATCTATAATAAATAGTGTCTGCGTTCCTTCAAACAATATAAAAAAGCGTTCTAGACACTCACTCAGTTTATTGCTAGGATTAACTAAAAATATGTTATCATCAGTCCATATAAACCTTCTATTAGATATGCTTTGTTCCATTTAAGTGTTGGGCAGAAAATCACAATATGATCAAAATTATAAACGATAAACTGTTTGTAATAGGTCGAGAACAAATATTGTTTTTTCCGCAACCAGTTTGCCCACAAATTAATGAACAATGAGGGGTTTTTGTCATAAAGTTTAACTGCTCCATAGTTTTATAACAGAACTCAATCTAATCCAGTTATTGTTTTTATTCATGCTCTCTGTCAAAACTTGTTCAGTATAATAAAATCCTATAAGGTCTAAATGTGTAAGATTAATCCAATTTAGTTCTGTAAGATTATTTCTATTTAGACTAATATTGATTTTGTTGCTTGTTGTTATGACCTTAATATCCTCACACATTGTAAAGAATGACGACAGTAACTTTAAGTTTTTCAACGTCTAAGTTTTTGCCAGCTAATTAGAATTCCTTTTAGAAGGACGTCACTGACGCCCACAGCTCCATTCCTCTCTTCATCTTTTAAGACAGAAATTTCAAATATCATTGTGAACGTGTCTCCTAATTTCATTTGTGGAAAGAACTGTCATTTTGTAGAAAGCGTCCTTTACAACACGTTTCTCTTCTGTGGAGGATGTACTGTTTATTTCCATACGGCTTTATTCAATCTCTTTCCGGACTATTGTCGTCCGGCATAAGACTTACATGTAAAGGGCCAAGTTGAATGCTTTTCTGAAACTTTTTTGACGGCTAAAAAATGTAATGGGCTTATGAATTCAAATTTTATTTCCCATTCTAAATATGGTCTAAGTGCCATTTGAGGTCAGGTTTTCGAACTATTTTATATTCCATACTGGCCAACATTATTTGCTTCTAGATTGCGCAGCTGTTCTAGTTAGGAAACTTTTTGCTGTCGCTAACCTCTTTGCGTTTATAATCACCATCTTTAGTGTACACTAAACTATACAAAGTCCTAATCTCACCATTCTTCTGTTCAAAGTCCGCAACGTCTGCAAGTCTTTTAATTCTAAGTTAACACCTCACAGCGCTAAAGTAACTCCTGGTTCATCTGGGCCCCACGCACATTTTTTTAGAGACAACTAATTATTTTAATTCCAAAACAATGTGCAGGTTATCACAATTTAAACGACTTTCCCTGTTTTGTCCTGTGATCTTTATATTTAATGATCCGACCCTCCCACTAACTAAATTCTTTTAAAAGTAAAATTAGGGAATTGTATAATTTCATAATCGCAATATGCAGCTTTCCCTGACGGAAGAGCTCTTAAAACATTTGAGGGCCTTCCATCAAATAATTATTCATCAGTGCTCACTCATCTAAATGAAACAAGAGTAATGAATTAATTCAAGATCGAGCGGATTTTTTCACCTCATACGTAGGTTGTGTCAGGTGTAACAAAAAATCTTTTGAGTGTCCTGGCTGCAGCTTCAAAGCCTAACATGTTAGCTCGCTCTTTATCAAATAAGTAATTTGCTTCTTCAGGTTTGAATGTTAACAACATTGTTTTTTTAGATTTGCATTGTTAATTTGAGAGTAATGTCTAAGTTACTCATTCTTCTTTATGAGCAAAATCCGTAAAAACCATCAGGTATGGTTAACTGGCTAACTTTTTTCCTGCATTATTAGATTTTCAATCTTATATTCTTCTTTGGATTCACTTAACTCCGTAATAACCATCAGTATTGTTAACTGGCTAAAATTCGGCGCTTCCCCTTTCATATTTTTTAATCTTATTATTCCCCTTGCTTCACTTATATTAAACCATACGACTTTGTAAATCGTTCATGTAGTGCGACCATTTTGGTTCCGCAATCGTTATCAATAGCATGTCTAACTCCGAAGACGGTCTTGATTGTTATTGATACAACATTTTTTTTAAAAGCGAAAATAAAAATGAGGCGCGTTTAAATATACTAAAGAATGCAAAATATCTGTTGGGCGCACACAAATCTTAAAAAATATAGCAACTGAACTCTGACATTGCTGTGACCCAGACTGACACTTTTCATAAAATGTTAGTACTCCATTACGCAGATATCGTTAACCCCCCTATTAAAAAGACCACATCGCAAAAGTGTGGTTTAGTCATCCGATGCAGTTATCAGAACCCCAGTTAAATTGGCTGTGTTTTTGCAACAACTGGGTGTGGTTGGCGTATGCTAATCATTTAAATCATCCTGATCCTTTGGTGAGGTCAGTGTACAGATTTCATTTTTATTACCCCTTCAGGCGTATTTTGACTGAACTGCGAGCGCCATTACCAAATGACAAAACGTTTAATCCATTTAGCAACCGAATAGACATGAAGGCTTTTGAAAGGATTTGTAACGAATTCAATATTAATGTTAAGACAGACTTTAGACAAAAGTCGGATCTTAATCATGGTCTAGGCACCCCTTATTTGTGGGGCGTGCACAGAAAGTATAACTATGACTGGAATCCTCCTTACACATCTTTTTCTTCAGGCACAGGCGTTCACCTCGGGTCCATAGAGCAAGAGCATAAAACAGCATGGACAACATTTATCTTAGACATATCTGAGGGCCTAACTAAAGCAGGAATAGAACGAATAAACGACTCTATTCGTACTTACGTTTGGTGTTTGCTAGTTCGCAAGCACAAACGAGATCGAGCATAACTGATTCTTCTACTGTTTGGATGCACAAAAACAGTACTTAGCAAATTTAGAGACGCCATTAATTCTACAGTTGATTTACCTTCAAGTATGAAAGGTACCAAAATGTTTTACAATACGCAAGATCGAAAGTAGACTTTGCTGTTGGCACTGGTTTATACATGCTGCCTTCTGACCTCAGACTCCAGGTAGGAACAATAATAAACTACAACAATGAAATCCTTGTGGCAGGCAATGAACAGAAGTGTTGGAAAAAACGACGTAAATTCTGAGCCCGTAATATTGCAAACAATAAAAAAACACCCAAGATTAAGTCATCCAATCCCCGAGGTTCAAAGCCCAAAGACTGTTGAAGACGTGGACTTTGTTCGCGATGACCATGAATATGAAAAGACAGCACTTGTTTTTGGATTAACTGGCCTAGGATTACTTGGTCTTTATTTTACTAAATAGTAACCCAACTATTAAGAGAACTAACGCCATAAGTGCTCGGCCATAAAGCCAACTACTTTGCTTGCAGTAGACAAAAGCCAGCTAACGATACTCCCTAATATACCTGGTAAGAGACTATAGCTTTACCGGCTATTTTTTTAATAAACTCGCAAGATGATCAAGCTGTTTTTTACCCATGATTTATCAGGTGGAGGCGATGGCGATGGAGGCACCAGCCCAGCACCACCACCACCTGTAATAGCCATCACCAACGTACTTATTGCAAATCCTAAGGCCGTTATAACGCTTGCTAATGTGACACCGTTGCTCTCTAAACAGTGTTCGTATTCGTTCTGCTAGCGTTGTGTCTTCATATAAAAATTTTTTTTCGATTAGTTTCTCTTATTCTATTCACTTGAGTTCGTAATTGGTCTCGGTTAGTAGTCATCGCTTCTAGTCTTGCTGATCTTTGTTCTTCAAGATTTTTTAGTCTTTGTCTTATTCTTTCTTTAATCTCAGGTCCTACGATGCGGTCGTCAGTCTCAGCGAGTTTTTTTTTTCTTTTTTTATATGCTCATCTAGTTCACCTAGTTTTGCTACATGTTTGTTAATTCGCCTTTGATGGTTCTTAAAGTACGATCAAGGGCTAATAATTCTCTCATAGGTAGTAGCGGCGGATCATGTATAGTTCTTAATGCTGTTTCTTCTCTTCAGTGAGTTCTGCTTCTATTGCTTGATTTATTTCGCCTGCTGCTTGAATTAAATCTTCATGTGGCATGTTTTGCATTTGGTTATCTTGTTGGAGTTTTGTTGTGTGTTTTGAAGTCCAGCAACATCCTCCTCATCTAATTTTGGTTTAGTAAAGCCAAGGCGATTCTGCTCGCTTGCACTGAGCCTTTGATTAATTGTACCCATGCTTACAAACTTTGATGAGTTTAGTTTATACGTAAGCGGAACACTTCTCCTTTGTCGTTTCTAAAATACAAATGGTTATCTTTTAGTTCAAAATCATCAGGTATATAGTTTCAGAGGTTCTAGTTCTAAACTTGGTATAATGATCTGACTTACTTTCTGTTAATTCACGCCTTTGCTCCCCTTCGGCTATTTCATCCTCCAATGAGATCTCCGAGCGATGCTGTGTCAAAGGAGTCCTTTCATCCATGTTGGCGTCTCCAAGATCAGAATTTCAAAATCTTCATCTTCAATTCCTGCCATGTTTTTAAATAATTAACTTTTTATTTTGTTTTAATAAAATGTCACAAGTATATGGCTCGATTCTTGACCCGCATAGAAGACTGAAAGAACCCCGTGGCGTGAAGGGAAATAAACGGAATATTCTGTTCCAAATAATCCATCTACTATTGATGCAGATCAAATTCTTACTGTCAAATTTCCAGACCTAGGAGCGGATGATTTGATTGTGCCAGGCTCTGCACGGCTTACTTTCAAAATAGAACTCGATTCAACAACAGACCCAACCAGAACAGTTGTTCAGAATCTGGGGCGGCAATCGTTAAGAAAATTTCTATAAAACTTGAGGGGAAAGAAGTATTTTTCTTAAACAATGCAGACATATTTTTAACCTATTCTGATCTATGGCTAACCGCGAATGAAAGGAAGATCTTGCGTTTCAAGGAATTGGTAATGAAGAAGCACTAAAACTTAGAATAGGCGCCGAACTCGCCTCAGGTGCTAAAGGCAGCAAAAGGCTTTAGCTGTAAGTTATGCGTTTGGAAATCGCTTTTCCATACCCTTAGATTTTGAGTTGTTTAAAAGCGCATGCCCCAAACCTTCAAGGGGCATTAAAAGACAGATTGTCATACGAACTAACTTTTAAGACTACAACGTGTTATCAGATCAACAGACACCGAAGCAAAGTACAGCATTTCTGACATCTCGTTAGAGTTTGATGTTGTTAGCAACTATAATTTAGCAAGGCTGATGGGCAACAATATGAGTCACAATTAGTAATATATTACGAAAACGTGCGTCATCATTCAACATATCCTAAAAGCAGGGCAGACGCTATATGGAATTTTAATCTTAGTGTCGCAGTAAAATCGCTTAAAGGTATTTTATTGCTGTGTGAAGATGAAGAACCATTCGCAAGAGCAAGTGAAAAGTTTTTTAATCCAAAAATAACGAAAGTACAATGTTCGATTGATGGTAGTCCTAACCAAATCTATGCTAGCGGCTTAGACCTTATCATCATTTTGACGAAATAAGAAAATTGTTTGGGGGTGGGAGGGGTAGAAGTCCAACAGCAGACCTTGCGTCTAAAGATCTACACCTTCACAGTGTTAGGCTTGATGATTATTTAACATCAAAATACGGTTTTATGGATTGACCTAAGGTCAACAGAGGATAATGAGTTGCATGGAAGTGGGAGAGATGTTAGAGACATAATAAACATTCAAATTGAGAAAGAAGAAGATGCCGATAAACCACTTAATGTACATTTGTTTTTATTATATGATGCGCAGCTGAATATTGAAGCTAACAGATTTAAAGATGTAGTATACTAAATTATTTTTTCATTTTTAAAAAGCATGTCTGTTAAGCATTATCCGAGAGTACCTAAAGAAGAGACAGTAGGCAATTCTGCTGCTATAGAAACCCCCGACATAAAAACCTTCAGATTAACAAACATTACACAAATGCAGCAAGTACTAGAGCAGGACCTTTCAAATACAGCAAAACCAAACGAAGGTATTCTCGCTGTCCTTTAATGCTGTTACTATGTTAATACTGGAGCATCGACTATAAGCGCCGCATCAGCAGGAACGAGTGTTGGCCTCTTAGCATCAGGCGTAGGCGCACCCGCAGCTTTACCTCTAGGCGGTTTGTCTTTAGCTCTCGGCCTGTGCTCATTAGCCGTAGGTGCTGCTAGCAAAAAAAATAAAAACTAAAAACTCCAAAAGCACACAGCTATGGTTCAACTAATAACAGCTAAACTTAGTTCCTTCAGGCTGACAATAAATAAAGCACTAGCTGACTCAAACATCACGGATGAAGAATTTAATCGTTTACAGGCCGATTTTGATGACTACAAAAGACAAAAAGTTTGATCTTCAAAGAAAGGCGAGGACAAGTTTTTCTCAACAGCCAGACGCCGAGCAGATAAAAAGGAATGCTTAAAAAAGTAAACGAAACATTAAACTCTGCTCTAAACAGCTCACATTAACAACGCCAAAGGTGTTTATACTTTAGTTTATGAGTCTAAACACAAAAAGACCATCGATATTGATTAATTATTTTTTTGATTTAAATAAATATTTTGAGTTAGAAAAGAAACTCAGCATGGATAAGATATATGAAGGTCCAGACAAATTGTTTGAAGCAATGCAAGAAGATTTATCAAGAGCACTGAATGATATTGATTTAGAAGTCATTAATCCAGCAAACGTAACAGGCAAGTGTTGCTCATGCTATTTCTCAAGTTCCAGGTAAACTAACAATAGACCCGCCAGTTAAAGTAATGTTAGCTGTTTTAATCGACTATATAACAATAAATGAAGAAAACCTAGAAGTCTGGGTCTCGACTAAACAACAGACTATTCTTTCTCATAATGACTTAACACCCGGTTGGGCAGACCAGCTGCTTACACAGTTTGATGTGGCTGCCGAAGAAGCTAAAATGAGAGGCTCTGGTTGGTCAGAGGGCGAAGTCTTAGAGATCAGATTAAAACAGGCTAAGTATGCGCCGATTGTAGGCAGGGCTTACATTCCACTACCTCCAGCATTAGTTGCGAAAAGAGCAGTTCTAAACATAAAGAATACAGACAACAAATGTTTTATGTGGTGTGTTCTCGCAAGGCAGCATTACGTCGGCAAAAACGCAGAGAGAGTGTCTAACTATAAGCCTTACATCAATGATCTTAACTTTAGTGGAATAGAGTTTCCCGTTAGCGTGGATTCCATTGATCAGTTTGAAGAACAAAACAAACCGATAACTGTTAATGTCTACACATGGGATGAGGAAACAAATTTGGTGCCAATTAAAGTGTCCAAGAACAGTCCAACAATAGGCAATCCAGACAAAATCATGTTGACTTACTACTGATGCTTTCACCAGCGGGCTTACCACATTACACATTAATACGAACAATGAGGTAAACTAATGCAGCATACTTCAAAAGATGGGCACAAACAAGAATTCTGCAGAAAATGTTTAACAAGAAATTCCATCTGTTTCAAGCCGCAAGCGAACATAAGAAACATTGTAGCAGCCCAGTGGACTGTAATACGGAACTAATTACGCCCCCACCCGGATCTAAAGTTAGTTTTAAGAACTGGAAACGACTGCAAATTCTCCATATGTTGTTTTACGCAGACTTTGAATCACTCATTGTTCCTTATGAAGGGCCAGCGCCACAAAAACTTCGAAAAACAGTCTTAATGAGTAATCATCAGATTTGTTCATTTGCCTTCATTATTGTTAGGTCGGATGGCGCTCATTCAACGCCAGAATTATACAGAGGACCAGATGCGGCTAGAAGATTTTTACAGCGCATGCAGCAAGTGCGTAATGATTGTTTTAAATAATCTGAATTTATCTGAATTAAGATGACGCTTGAAGACCAACAACAGTATGACTCAGCCACTCACTGTTGGATTTGCGGTTTAAACCTCTCATCAGACGCAGCGAATCCAACAGTAAGAGACCATGATCACATTAGTGGAAAGTTCAGAGGAGCATGCGCACAACAACTGCAATCTTCAACTAAAGGTTGACCCAAAGACGTGGAAGCTGCCCATCTTCTTTCATAACTTGCGAGGTTACGACTCTCATCTTATAATGAAAGCAGTGGGCGATGCCTTCAGGGTGTCATGCATTGCACAGTCATCAGAAAGTACATGTGTTTCACTTTAAATAACATGTCTTTTTATGACTCTATGCAGCACATGATGGGTTCATTAGAGTCACTGGCTATGTCCTTAAAGTCTTGCCCAATAACGGAAGAATATTTTGACCCAACTCTCGTTAGAAAGGGTGTTTACCCTTATGAGTACATGAACAGTTGGGAAAGGTTTGATGAAGACACATCTTCCCCTAAAGGCGCGTTCTTTTCTAGTCTTAGAGGAAAGGACATCAGTGATTCTGATTACCAACATGCTCAAGATGCGTGGCAAAAGTTAGAGTGTAAAACGATGGGAGACTATCATGATTCATACTTGATGGCTGATATGTTTGTTGGCGGACGTCTTTGAAAATTACAGAAAGACCTGCATGAAACATTACAGTTTGGATCCTGCGCATTATATTTCTGCGCCCGGGATGAGTTGGGACGCTTTCTTAAAGTTTACTGGAGTACAGATTGATTTATTGTCTGACCTACCAATGATTCAGATGATTGAAAACGGATTGCGTGGAGGAATTAGTATGGCGTCGCACCATTACTGTAAAGCAAACAACAAATACTTGGACGACTATGATCCAAGTAAAAGGTCTAACTATCTCATGTATTTAGATGCAAACAATCTGTATGGATGGGCTATGGCGCAATCACTTCCATTACGTAACTTTAAAATGTACACAGGTGCGAAAAATATTCAAAAAGCATTAAAGTGGTTGGGCAGTTTGACGCCTGATCAACAGCGTGGTTTCATTCTAGAAGTTGACTTAGAATATCCTAATGAACTCCATGACCTGCATAATGACTATCCGTTAGCGGCAGAAAGTCTAAAGATGGCGAAAACAGAGCCGCCTAAACTTGTGCCTAATCTTCGAGGCAAAAAAAATTATGTCTGTCATTACAGACTTCTACAATTTTATTAAGACATGGTTTGAAGTTGACAGCTGTTCATCGTATAATTGCTTTTTGATCAAGAACAGTTCATGAAACCATACATCATGAAGAACACTGATCTTAGAACTAAATCCACAGATGCTTCAGAAAAAGACTTTTTCAAGCTGATGAACAACAGCTGTTTCGGAAAGACTATGGAAAATCCGCACAAGCGCAAAGATGTCAGATTGGTCACCAAAGAGAACGAAGCAATTAAGCTGACTTCAAAACCTAATTATCAGGACTTCAGTAGATTTCATGATCAGCTTTTTGGCATAATGATGAAAAAAAAAAGAAAGTCAAATTAGATAAACCCGTTTTTATTGGGTTTACCGTTTTAGAATTATCAAGCTTTTAATGTTAGAATTTCTTTATGACTACTTTAAACCCTCGTATCCTAAGTCCAGAGTACTTTACACAGATACAGATAGTTTTGTTATAGATATCCCTACTGAAGACATCTATAAAGACATGGAAAAAGAAGTAGCTAAAGGGCATGCAGGATGGTATGACACATCCGATTATCCTAAAGATTCGCCTTTACATTCAATTACTAATAAGAAGGTTTTAGGAAGATGAAGGATGAATTATCTGGAAAGGTGATTAAGGAGTATGTGGGGTTAAGGTCAAAAATGTACAGTATTTCGAGCCAGGAGAAAACCATTAAGAAAGCAAAAGGAATATCTCGCAGTGTTGTGCAGTCGAGCATATCGCATGACAACTACAAAGAAGCGTTGTTTGACAATAAGACTTTTCATCATGACAACGTAAAACTACGATCTAATCTACATGAAATCAGCACAACTGTTGTAACAAAGAAGTCGTTAGATAGAACAACACAAAACGTGTGTTTGTTGATCCAGAGTTTTCATATGCAACCGGGCACTACAGAACCGTAAAATAATTAAAGCGGAACTGTGTCTGGGGGGATTATCTGCAGTTCTTTTACAAAAGATCTTTGAGGAGCTGGCTGTTTCATAGTGTCAGTTTCTCGTAAATAATACACGGGGGGATTCATTTTTACAATTCTTTTATTTCATACGGGTCAACACTCCAAACTGGATCTGTTGCCCTGATGCGAGTGTCCCCTTCTGCTTCCCCCGTAAATAAAGGTACCGTACTTTCAATCCAAATGGTAATAGTTTGCTGTGTGTACTGGAGTCTTCAGCAACATTTATTGTTTTTCTTTTGATTGCTTGTACTGGTTTTAGCCCTTTAAATTCTTCATTATTCATTGCGCGCAAACTGAGGGCAGTCTTCTAACCCATTCTGTGTTGCGAGAATTGTCAATCAGCTCTCTGTGATACTGGTAAGAAAAAGTCTTTCAGCTAACTGTTTGTTAAAGTTTTCAACTAAAGCCTGTGATCTGTGAACACCCGGAATGCCTCTTTAATGGTAACTCTATGTTTTAACAATAATTGGTTCACTTGGCCTTTAAATTCTTTTCCATCATCAACTTGAATCATGCGAGGATAGGTTAGCAAACCTCGTTGGTATATCAGTTGTATAGCGACAGCAACAGCAGAAGCACTCTTTTGTGTTAATGGTTCGCATCTTGTATCTTGAAGCTATGTCAATGACTGTGAGTGCATACTTAATCTTTTTCGCTAATCGTATCAGAGGTAAATATAAAGATCATTTGAGGGTGTCGTTTGGGGTGTATTCACAAAGTCGGTCTCTGTTTCCTAGGCGAGGTAAATAATTTGCCAGATCGCTTGTTTAGATAACATTTTTTGCTGTTTGTTCACTGACCCCCTGCTTCGCTTAGTTTTTATTTGTGATTCCCTTCCAAACTTTTCGAATAATAGA
>JAFLJL010006690.1:0-11054 GCA_018398815.1 Conus ventricosus
CTCCCGATTTGTGTGTGGTCTCGCCAACACGATTTTTGTTGTGCACTTCTACTGTTCGACGTCCGCTCTTCTGTTCGGTGCTGGCGTTTCAACTGGTAAGGTTTGACTCGTACGTACCGATTTGTGTCGTGTCTCGCCATGTTCTACTTGTGCCAATTCAACGTCACAGGTTTTCCGGTAAACTTCGGCATGTTGTCGGCAATTTCCGTCAACGCAGATAAAAGGGAATGTTCAACGAGAATTGCGCTCTGTCGGTGGGCCGTGTGATTTACCCGACATAACGTACAGTATCCCAAAAATCACTATATAGGGGTGAGTTACACTTTAAGGGTGTCTGATAGAGATCTCTGGGCCCTTTCGCGTGGAAAGTGTTGCGTATATGTAACAAACGCTCACTAATTAGATCAGATTATTCTATCCATAATACTATTCTTAAAGAAACTAATGCTGCAAAATATTTAGGCGTGATTATAGATAGTCGTCTCAAATGGAAAGAACATTACAATTTAGTATGTAAGAAAGCAAATAACATCTTAGCTTTCTTACACAGGAATATCAATGACTGCCCCAAAAGGTTAAAGACGACTGCTACAAAACACTGGTTAGACCAGTACTGGAATATGGTTGCCAGTTTGGGGATCCTTACCATCTAAAGGACATTGATAACCTTGAAAAGATTCAGAAGAGAGCAGCACGGTTCGTAACAGGGAACCACATCAGAGAAAGGGGAATACTAGGAAGAACATGAGAAATTAGAATGGAAACCCTTAGAAGAGAGAAGAGCTTTTATTAAACTTAACACCTTTTTCAAAGGCAGAGCTAAAGTAATTGATATTCCAATGGAACAACTAGTATTGAATAAAAGTAGCACCAGGAGTGGCGGTCGGTGTTATACCATACCTGCATCAAATATTGACAGCCACTTACATTCTTTTTACCCCAGTTCTGTACGGCTGTGGAACTCACTGCCGGGTGCCTCAAGATTGCACAAATGCAATCTCTTTTAAAAAACAAATTGATACAACAGTTTTGAGATCTGCATATTGATGTTTTTCTATTTTTTACTTCCCCAGATATTTTACTGTTAACTGGGCCTGAATTTGGCCATTGCTTTTAACTTCTTGAATATCGAGTGCGACCCTTGTTGCCAAATTTGCTCCAGGGGCCAACAGTCTGAGTCGCACTATTTTATGTTATTTTATTTTACTTTTTAACATGCGCGCTGGTGACCTACTCGTTTTTGAGTGAACCAGTATTTTAGGAAGAAGAAGAAAAGTTTTGGGTTTTTTCCGTTGTCAACTGCGATTGTTATTAGCAAAACGGGTTTTCGCCGAAGTAAACCGCCAGGCCACGGAACTTGTTTCCGACCCCCCCCCCCCCCCCCCCATTCCCTTTTGAAACTGCAAGTCATTATCGTGGCAGCGCGGTCACCCCCCACCCCTGTTTTCCCAAATCGCTATGGCTTTTTCAACGCATTTCTAGTTAGGAGGAGAAGGGGGGGGGGGGGGGGCGAGGGAGGGGGCGGGGAGAGGAAGAAGTGTGAGTTTCGGTTTCACTGAGATCTTAGTTGAAGTGATGAGATTGACGTAGTTCTTGCCGTATACGTCATGTTGCTAGCTGTATGGTCTGCATCCACGTGGTTTAATCAGGTTAGGAATTAAACCACTAAATAAAAAATAAAGTACTTTTGTAACTCACTTAGAGTCCTCTCAGTAACGTCACAGGCTATCAATGGCAAAAGCTAGCCGTACAAACAGACCCACGTGGGTATAAATAACCACACTCCAGGTATGACACAGCATTCGTTCCATAAGAGTCGGTTTTTGTGTGTGGTTTGTTTGTTTATAAATCTGTCCTAAATTCGCATGGCTGCCAACGGAATAAACTATGTGACTGCACTGATATTGGAAAGATGGGAAGCGTGCACCTGTTGAAACTAAGTGGGGTTTTTAAAAGAGAGAGAGAGAGAGGAGAGAGGAGAGAGAGAGAGAGAGAGAGAGAGAGAGGGGGGGGGGAGCAAACCAAGCAGCCAGACTATGGCCAACGTTCATTATCAAATCTCAAACAATATTAACGAAAGACACGCGATGATTGAAGTTAAAATACTACAGAATAAGAAGCAAGAAAAAAAAAAAAAAAAAAAAGTTACCCGGGATTGGTGTCACGGGCGGTCATATCACGGTCGCTTCCAGCGACTGAGTGCCAGCCAAGCACCGACAGTCAAATTACTCCAGGACCCCTTCTCCTCCCCCCCCCCCCCCCCTCCTCCTTATTCAGGTCTTCTCCTCCCCTGCCCGTGGTGGGCATGTCGGGCGGAGAAGAGGAGGGGAAAAGTCGGAGCTTGGACAGGTGGTGTGTGTGTGTGTGTGTGTGTGTGTGTGTGTGTGTGTGTGTGTGTGTGTGTGTGTGTGTGTGTGTGTGTAAATCTCTGCTTGCTTGGTTATGACATTGTGTGTGTGTGTGTGTGTGTGTGTGTGTGTGTGTGTGTGTGTGTGTGTGTGTGTAAACCTGTGCTTGCTTGGCTATGACGTTGTGTGTGTTTGTATGTGTGTGTGTATGTGTTGTTGTTATTGTTGTTTGTCACGGACAAAAAAAAGAAAAACCGAAGTCGTGGTCAGTCGCCAGCCAGTTCAATTGGACATAAGCTCCAAACTCAAACATCCTGGTTTCCAGGCAGACGACTTCATGTGTCGCGTCAGCCAATTAGGCACAGCGAAGAGGCTATTTTTAGTCCTTCACGGAGACGGCACCGTCCCGCAGACAGACTGAGTGGCTTGACCGACGTCTCAATTGGTCTGGCCAGACGGATCTCAGCGTCTAGGTCAGACTGATACAGCTAATTTGCAAGACCAGCGCCCACAGTTAAGTCGGACGTCGCCGGTTAAAGTAGGAAGGGGAGAGGTATTGTGTAGTGGGGGTGAAATCAAGCTAATTAATTAAATGACCCATTGACCACCACAGAGAGCAAGGCCGGTAGATGTGACTTTCATGATTTGCATGTCCAATGAAATTAGAGGGGAGGTAACCTCGGTACAAGGCGGGAAAAATACTGACAATGGTACTCACCCTTTTGACAAGTGGGAACAGAATAAGAAAGCGAGGGGAGTGAAGGAAGAGGCGAGAAAAAAAGAAGGGACAGAGAGATAGAGGTTCTGGGAGTAGGCTCTGCACGAGAGAAAAGCAGAGAGATGAGAGGAAGAGTGAGGGAACTGAGTTGAAGCATTAGCACCATATAGAGTCTGCAGAGGAAGGACTAAGGGGAGATGTGGAGAGAGAGAGTTGCTAATTGATGAAGAAAAAAAAAAGAAAAAAAAAGAAAAAAAGCAACATGTCCATTGATAGAGCAGACTAGAGGAGAGAGAGAGAGTGCAATGCGTTAGTGAAGGAAGGAAGAAAGGAGAACGATCGATGCCTGGTAGTCACTGTTCAATCTGAACCGGGGGTTCGACCTCTTACCTGGCAGCGCCACTTTCATCAAGCAGAACCACAGGCCAACGCCAGTAACCTGACCAGCGCCAGCGGTCTAACCTGACCAGTGCCAGCAGTCCAACCTGACCAGTGCCGGCGGTCCAACCTGACCAGTGCCAGCAGTTGTGTCGTGACTGGTGTTTGTGAAAGTGACAGTGAAAAGAAAAAAAAGAAGAAAAGGAAAGACAGTGATTCGTAAATAGTTTAAGATCACCTGGCCAGGTAAAGTAGAAAGTCTATTTATACCCGGGTTAATTATGATGATTTAGATAAATGGTTTTGTGAAGTTCAAGGAAAGAGAGAATGTTTTATTTTTGTTTGACTCCATGCGCATTGATGTTTTTCTATTGATTATGTGTAGTAAAGTTATAGACTTTACTAGTGGTTTGATGTGACGAATGCATGATATATGAATGAGATTGTAAGCAAGCTGTGAGTGTGTTTGGGCTGTGCGCTAGTCCTTCCTCCACTGACATACCCCGAGGTTGACAATTTATTGGCGAGCCTGCCAGGATATTCTGGCCCATTTATTATAATTGTTCAACTTCTCAGAGAGGAAGCTGGGTGGGATTCAAGTATTGTAATCCTAAGGCAAGGTTGTGTCTTACTGTATGTTTCCAAGATAGTTAAATACCAGGCTTGGCATTGCTTCCAAGATAGTTAACACTAGGCTTGGCATTTCAGCCCAGAGTGCTTATTTCGCACAGATTGCCTATAATTCGCTCTCATAGTTGGGTCAGGCGCTAGGCATCTTATAAAAACTAATTACGTTGTCCCAAGCTAATACTATCATCATAGGATTGTGCTATCACGTCACTCGTGTCGGTAACCACCAGTTTGGCTGTCATAGTAGTAAACTTTGTTAAAAAAAAAGTTATAATGGCGGACGAAAAGAACACCCCTATCGAACAACTTGTGAGCGTTCGCTCGTGATTTAGGCTACTCGGGAGAAGAGTTGCGAGCATTCGGTGAACCCAACAAAAGATGGAAAGAGATGAGCGAGCGGAAAGACGCCGTTGTCGCAGTAGAAATGCAGGAAACAGAAAGATTTACGCAGGAAACAAGAAAGAATAAGGATTAAAGCTAGCGAAACGCAGGAAACAGAAAGATTAACGCAGGAACAGAAAGATTAAGGATTCAGGCTAACAATAATCAGGAAATGCAGGAAACAGAAAGATTAAGGATTCAATTAGAGTTAGAGAGACTGAGAATACAGAGGGAGACCACCGATGATGGTAGTCAAGTTTCCAGTGACCCTGTGCGCAGTTATGCCTCCCGACCGAAGTTGCCAAAATTCTCTGAAGGATCAGATTCGATTGATGCGTACATCAGTCGTTTTGAAACGTTTGCTACTAGTTAGGGTTGGCCTTCAGAAGAGTGGGCAGTCATTTTGTCAGCGCTATTGACGGGTAAGGCATTACAGATTTTCACTGCATTACCAGCAGACCAACAATCTGATTTTGGTGCTGTGAAGGAGTCTTTGATGAAGGGATTTGACCTCACAGAGGAGGGGTTTAGAAAGAAATTTCGATCAGCTAGATTACAAGCAGGTGAAAACGTACACTCAGTTTGGTGCACGTTTAGATCACTATTTTGAGAATTGGTTAGAGTTGAGTGGTATGAGAAGGAGTTCGCTGAATTGAAAGAGCTGGTTATGAAAGAACAGATTTTGTCAGGTTGCAGTCCAGAGTTAACTATACATTTGAAAGAGAGACAGCCAGAAACACCAGGGGAGTTGCTGAAGTTAGCAGAGGTGTATAGGGAGGCACGTTTGGGCACTAAGGTGCAGGAGAAACAGGTGCCAGGCACAGGTGAGAAGAGTGCAAGGAGACTAGGGGAGTTTTCTGCAAAGTCTGCAAACCCAGTGGTGGGGCAGAAAGGAGGACAAAGGGACAATAGGTGTTTCATTTGTCACAAGAAGGGAATGTGGCGAGGAATGTCGCATGAGGTTCCAGAAGGCAGCAGCCTTGCAAGAGGTTGATAAGGGTCGCCAGGGGAAACGACCTGCAGTGGAACCAAAAGGGATCCGATCTGAAGAGGGTGGAGTGCGGCCAATGGCTCGTGCTGGACAGCAGTCAGTGTCAGGGTATGGAGGGTACTAGGCTTGAGTGGTTCATTACCAGTGGAAGAAGAGTGGATTGGCCAGCAGAGGGTGAAAGTGTTACGGGACACTGGTTGTTCATGTGGTGTAGTAAGAACAACGCTGGTCGAGGAAGGGGATTTGACAGGGCAAATCGAGACCTGAACTCTAATCGATGGCACTGTGAGGGAGTTCCCAGTTGCTAAGATAGAGTACGTACCCCTTACTTCTCAGGAGAGCTGTCTGCGCTGGTGATGGAGAAACCCCTTTATGATTTGATCATTGGAAATATTCCAGGTGCAAGGGATCCAGGGGATCCTGAGTTGTTGACTGCTACAGGGGCAGCAGTTCAAACACGGAGCAGAAGGAGGAAAATGTTGATAAACCATTAGTCGTTCCAGCAGGAAGTCAGGCATGGATGTGTCGCCTGATGAGTTTAGGGCCAGCGCAGGAACAAGACCCTTCGCTCGTGGAGTCTTGGGAGTTGGCAAGAGGTTGAGAGAAACAGGTGGTTAGAGGAGGTGAGACAGAATTTCTGGTGAAAGGCGGGTTGTTGTACCGAGTGTTCACCAAGGGGATGACAGGTAAGGTGACAACTCAGTTAGAGGTACCAGCATGTTATCGTGACACTGTCATGTCAGTGGGTCACGAGTCGCTCATGGCGGGTCATCTCGGCACGGCAAAACAGCTGACCGAATCTTTGATGATTTTCACTGGCCAGGGGCAATGGCAGACATAAAGCGGTTCTGCATGTCATGTGACGTGTGTCAAAGGTCAGCCACAAGAGGGGTGAAGAGGAAGGCGCCTCTTAAACAGCCCCTTTAAATTGACACCCAAATTCAGGAGAGTGGCGGGTTGATCTGTTTGGGCCCAATCTCACCCTGTTCCAAAGGTGGGCACAGGTATGAGACATGTAAGGTTGCAAGGGAAAAAGTTTGCAGGAGGCAGGGTCGGGCAGAAGAAGCAATAGACAGGAAGGTGAGGAAGCAATCCCTCAAGGCGGGAGATCAAATCCTGTTACTGTTCCCACGGATCACAACAAGCTGCGGGATGCATTGGAAAGGATCATTCCCATCATTGAAAAGGTAGATCAGGATTCCCGAATTGATGTGAATGGGAAACCAAAAACTTTCCATGCGAATCTGCCTCCGCAAATATATTCAGAGTGAGACTCAGCACATAGGCACAGCAGCATCATTGATGGAGGTGAAGGAGACCCAGCAGAAGAAGGGGAGATTTGTTGCCTGAGTTTCCAGGAGAAGGTCATACAGGGATGTGTCACTGTAGAAGGGCTAGACAGTAGGAGAAGGAGGAAGTTAGGGGGCTCCTAAAAGTTAGGGCGTCCCCTGACTGAAAAACCAGGCAGGACAACTCTAGAGACCTGTACGGTGGAGTTAACATCGCAAAAACCCTTTACATGTGAAAGCCTACCCGGTCCCGTTATGCCCCCAAACAAGTGATCGGGGGGAGGTGGAAAAGATGTTGGACCTTGGGGTGATTGAACCGTCCAAATCATCGTTTTGTGCATCCGTCGTCTTAGTGAGGGAAAAAGTCGGGTGAGCTTCGATTCTGTGTTGACTATAGACGTCTGAACAGTGTTCACCAAGGTCGATGCAGAAGTCTTTACCGAACGGGGGAAGACCTGTTCGCTCAGGTCGCCAAAAAGCAAGAGCAAGTATTTCACCAGGATAGATCTGAGCAAGGGTTTTTGGAAAATAGCCTTGAGTGAGGACTCAAAGGAAGTCACAGCATTCTCCACTCCTATGGGGCTATACCAGTGGCGAGTACTTCCTTTTGGTATGGTCAACGCACCTGCAGTTTTCTCTCGGATGATGAGGAAGTTATTGACGGGTTTGGAAGGCGTAGTGAATTTCATGGATGACATTCTGATAGCATCGGAGACATGGGAGGAGCATATGAGGCAGCAAAGTAGCAGTTTTAGAGGGGGTTGAGACGAGCCAATCTCACAGCCAGACCAACAAGTGCCAGATTGGTTTTCCAAGCCGGGAGTTCCTGGGTTTTTGTTGTTGGAGGCGACACAAAGCAGCCAGAAAAGGGAAAGGTGGAGAGATGATGAATTCAGAGAGCCCAAAGACCAAAACAGAAGTCAGGAGTCTGTAGGATTTATTGGTTTCTACAGGGAGTTTGTACCAAATTTCGCAGCAATCACGAGTCCTCTCAGCGATTTGGTCAAGGCAGGGAAACCGGCAGTGGTCGAGTGGTCAGACGCTGCAGCAAGCACTGCAGACAGTGCTCGAAAGACTAGGTTCCCGTCCCTCTTGAAGCTACCGGATATGTCTAACCATTTTTTTTGCGTACAGATGCATAGGTGGTGGAGTAGGTGCAGTATTGTTGCAGGAGCACCCAAGGGGTCGAGTTTCCCGTGAAATATGCTAGCAGGAAGCTGACGAAGTGTGAAGAAGGGTACGCAACGGTGAGAAGGGTGTTTGGCTGTTGTGTGGGCCCTGCAGAAATTTCACAATACTTGTATGGGAAAGAGTTCGTGTTTGAGACTGATCATCAACCACTCAAGTTCCTGCAGGAGGCGCAGCTGAAAAACAGCAGGGTGCTGCGTTGGGCAATGGCACTGCAGCCCTACAGGTATCGAGTTCAGTACTCCCAGGTCGACAGAATGTAGGAGCTGACTATTTAAGCCGTGTATCTAGCAAGCTGCAACTCAGAGGAAGTCAGTCATATCCGGGGCGCAAAGCTACTTTGTAAAAAATATGTGTTGATTACAGTGAGTTGAGTGGAAAATGGGTTCATTCCATTTGGCTATGGGGCTTTTTTTCTTTGTGAGACTTGTTTATGTAAATGTAGTTATGTTTGGGGCATACAGTCGCTTGTGTAGTAATGCACTGTTTTCGATAAGTGAGGATGGAGATTCCTCAGTGAGGTGTCATTTGGGTCGTTATCATATTGGGTTGTGCTTCTCTAGTAGTTGTGAAGATAAGAGGTGGCAAATCCACAGGTAGGGGAATCGCATAGGTGCTCACAGAGGTTAATATAAAATGAGTTGAAATAAGGCAAAAGCGCACGCCCAAAGATAACCCATCGGGGTGATATTCACTAATGATATATCTTATAATTTGTAAACCGTTTGTTGTAATTATTTTGCAAAACTTTGCACGTGTAGCTGTGGTGTCAGCAAATTCGGTTTTTGTCTTTTTTTTGTACCGTTGTTTTCAGACAATGCTGAGCATAGTCTTTTGCAAGGGGGAAATTGTCCGGGGCAAAAAAAAGAAAACCGAAGTCCCTGGTCAGTCGCCAGCCAGTTCAATTGGACATAAGCTCCAAACTCAAACATCCTGGTTTCCCGGCAGACGACTTCATGTGTCGGTCAGCCAATTAGGCACAGCGAAGGGGGCTATTTTTAGTCCTTCACGGAGACGGCACCGTCCCGCAGACAGACTGAGTGGCTTGACCGACGTCTCAAATTGGTCTGGCCAGACGGATCTCAGCGTCTAGGTCAGGGCTGATACAGCTAATTTGCAAGACCAGCGCCCACAGTTAAGTCGGACATCGCCGGTTAAGTAGGAAGGGGAGAGGTATTGTGTAGTGGGGGTGAAATCAAGCTAATTAATTAATGACCCATTGACCCCCACAGAGAGCAAGGCCCGGTAGATGTGACTTTATGATTTGCATGTCCAATGAAATTAGAGGGGAGGTAACCTCGGTACAAGGCGGGGAAAATAAATGACCAATGGTAATCACCCTTTTGACAAGTGGGGAAAAGAATAAGAAAGCGAGGGGAGTGAAGGAAGAGGCGAGAAAAAAAGAAGGGACAGAGAGATAGAGGTTCTGGGAGTAGGCTCGCACGAGAGAAAGCAGAGAGATGAGAGGAGGAGTGAGGAGAACTGAGTTGAAGCATTAGCACCATATAGAGTTGCAGAGGAAGGACTAAGGGGAGATTTTGGAGAGAGAGAGTTGCTAATTGATGAAAAAAAAAAAGAAAAGAAAAAGCAACCATGTTGTCAGACACGCTAAGGTCTGAAGGGAAAACACCTATACTTAACACCCCCTCTCATACAACACACCCACACAACGTTAACAACCAAACAATTAAATTTTTTCAATACAACACGCTATCGCTCATGCACACACTGCCATCCTGCACACTAAATCCTCCCAACATCAACAGTACACACAACACAAAATATCTAACCAACAAGCACAAGCATACATCAAATCCAGGCTGCCAAGCAACCACCCACTGGTGACCAACAGGTCGCACAACACTTAGAACACAATAATGGCCACTAAAATTTGTTATGATGCATAAAAACTTCCACCAAACGACCCCCACAAACCATACGAGTCATCAACTTATTGTCTCAGTTGCATGTCCAGGTGAAAAACTAGGCACACTGTAGCTTGTGGGACGCACAATTTAGATCAGTTAATCTGTCTTCGCCACCACCCCGTTGATGACGGAGTAACGTGGAACAGAAGCGACGACGACGACGATGCAGAAGACGATGAACACGCCCATGGGTTAGAGAGTTAAAAAAATAAATAAATAAATAAATAAAAAATAAGTATTCGAAGGTTATGCTGTAGAAACCCGCAATCACAGCCTAAGACACCAAACGATTAACGCCATAGAATCAGCTGCCCAAAGATGTGGTTGTACGAGTCAGGATGAGTCTGCACCACCACCAACCATGGGCGCGCGCTTCCCAGCACGCCACAACTGCGGCAGGGTTGCAAGCCTGGGTCGACCTGGGTCAGCTCCCCCTGGGTCGGCCTGGGTCAGCTCCGCCTGGGTCGGCCCCCTCAGGCCGTCACATCAGCCCAACGTCTGGTCAACACCCGGTTGCTGCCCATCCCCACTGGAAACGGTGGCACTAGCGGAAACGACACACCTGCATGCTCCAAATCAGTGGCTGGATTCACACTACATTTGCGCATTCCTACACTGTCACTTGTCACAAGTCACATCCAATAGAACACACGTCGTACAGCTGCACTCCTGCCAGACAATTACTAACACACCAAGGACGAAACCCTCAACAAAACATATATTCAATCATTCATTGACTGGCTGATCAATATTCCGCCACCCCATAATGTCACTGATCTAACGGCCCAAACACCATAGTCACGAACACAAAAGGCATTCAACGTAACAACCACAACCGATTCTAGTGCTCCATCAGTCACCAAAAGAAACCCTCACCTATACCCTGTGCCAACACAGGTCTAAGCAAACAGAAATCTCAGGCACCATCACAGTCAACACATCAACACCACCATAAGATTTAGATACCAGTCTCAAACAAGCAATGAAAAACTGACACCCGCCATACTGACATACTGACAATTACACTGGCATGGGATATAACACTAGCCAGCAGCAGCAGAGGTGCCCAACATATAACACAACATCAATGCATGTACGCAACGGCGCTCACAATAACAATCGACTACCACACAATACTAAATAGCAACACAACCAAACAGTAACACATAGTCAGAATCTCCGCATCCCAACTCACGTAGGGTC
>JAFLJL010006691.1:7500-10959 GCA_018398815.1 Conus ventricosus
ACTTGGATTGACAACCAATGCCAAGAGATTGATAATAATCTGAAAACAACAACAGCAAAGCAGCCTACAAAATTGTCAAGGACCTAACGGGAAAAAACAAGCCAAGACAACAACGATCCATGACAAAAACGGTAAATGTCTCAAGGATGATTAAAAGATACTACAACGATGGACAGAATACTGTTCCGAGCTTTACTCGCACAACGCTGGGGAAATCCATCAATCCTTGTCGCGCCGGAACCAACAAATAACAGCAAGGATAATATAACACGTGATGAAATCATTAGAGCCTTATCATCAATGAAAGCAGGAAAATCGCCCGGTGTTGACAACATACCGGCAGAATTGATCAAGGCAGGGGGAGATCCAATGGTGGACATGTTACTTACAATATGCAACAGAATCTGGGAAACCGGGGAATGGCCTACTCCCTGGACGCAGTCACTTATCATCACGTTACCAAAGAAAGGCAACCTACAGCAATGCCAAAATTATCGCACGATTAGCCTCATCAGCCACCCAAGCAAAGTTATGCTGAAAGTAATCCTGAATAGACTGAACCCACAAGCAGTAAAGATCATCGCTGAAGAACAGGCGGGGTTCAGGCCAGGACGAAGTACCATAGAGCAGATATTCAATCTAAGAATACTGTGTGAGAAGTACAACCAACACCAACAACATCTGTACCACGTATTCATAGACTTCAAGAAGGCCTTCGACCGAGTGTGGCACGAAGCATTATGGGCAACAATGAAACTCTTCAACATCAATGCCAACCTCATCAGAAAGCCTCTACAATAAAGCCACCAGTGCCGTTTTCTTCTGTAACAACATAGGCGAGTGGTTCCGAACTACCGTTGGAGTGCGACAGGGCTGTCTAACTCTCCCCCACACTTTTCAATGTCTTCCTTGAAAGAATTATGACCGATGCGCTAGAAGACCATGAAGGAACCGTAAATATTGGAGGGAGAACCATCACCAACCCCGTTTTGCCGACGACATAGATGGACTAGCTGGAAACGAACAAGAGCTAGTGCACCTGATCAACAGACTCAACAACACCTCGGCTGATTATGGTATGGAAATAAGTGCGGAAAAGACAAAGGTCATGACTAACAACCCAATCGGCTTTACCCAAGACATAACCATCAACAGCAGAAAGCTTGAGCCAGTCAACACATTTAAGTAATTGTGGGGCAACAATCTCAGATGAAGGATCAAGACCTGAAATCATCTCAAGAGTCGCTCAGACCACAGCCACGCTATCTAAGCTAACGCCTCTTTGGAGAAACAAAAAACATCTCCATCAGCTCAAAGATTAGACTGATGCGACCTTAGTCATGGCGATATTCTTATATGCTTGTGAGTCATGGACGTTGAAATCAGACCTTGAGAAAAAGATCCAAACAATGGAAATGAGGGCTTCAGACGACTCCTTGGCATCTCATACAGAGATCACATCACAATGTGGAAGTTAAAAAGCGCATCGAGAATGAAATTGGTCCATATGTCGAACTCCTAACCTCAGTAAAAAGATGCAAATTGAAATGGTATGGACACAATCATACGATCAACAGGCCTTGCCAAGACAATCATGCAGGCACAGTACCAGGACAAAGGCGAAGAGGTCGACAAAGGAAAAGATGGGAGGATAACATCACGGAGTGGACAGGCCTGCGGCTGAGAAATACATTACGGAGGCAGAGAACAGAGAGGAATTGAGAAGGATGGTTGTCACTGCTCAGGGTGCCCCCACGGACCGACGTCTAAGGGATCAAGTCAAGTCAAGTCAAGTCATCCATAAAGCATTGTTTGATAATGTAATTCGTATGTTTGAATTGTGTCCTGTAATGATGTTGGTGTTTGTTTGTGCATTGATGATTGAATAATTGCCGGTTAAGATTTGTTGACATATTTCACTATGTTCTCTACTAACGTGTTCACCTTGTAAATCACCCACAGACCTTCCAATCACATCCCGAGAGCTCCGTCTGTGTGTTTTGTCTGCTTCCTGCAGTCTCTCCTCTCTCTCTCTCTCTCTCCACTCTCTTCTACTCTCTCCTCTCTCCACTTCCCTCTCTCTCCCTCTCTCCTCTCTCTCTCCTCTCGTCATCTCTGTCTCATCTCTGTCCTCTCTCTGTCCCCCTGTCTCTGTCACTCTCTTGTTCCCTTACTTCTCTCTTCCCCTTATCTCTCTCTCTCTTCTCTCTCTCTCTCTCACTCTCTCTCTCTCTCTCTCTCCTCTCTCTCTCTCTCTCGCTCGCTCGCTCGCGTTCATGCTCTCTATCTCTCTCGTTGTCTCTCTCTCTCTCTCTCTCTCTCTCTCTCTCTCCTCTCTCTCTCTCTCTCTCTCTCTCTCTCTCTCTCTCTTCTCTTCTCTTGCTCGCTCACTCACTGTCACATACTCTCTTTTTTGCTACCTTCCCCCCACCTATACTCCCTTTTTTCTCTCCTCTTTCTCTCTTGCTTCTCTCCTCTTTCTCCTCTATGCTTCTCTCCTCTTTCTGTCTGTCACGTTTCTGTTGTTTCCATCACTGTCTTTCTGCCTGTATGGCTCTCCCTCCCTCACCTCATCTCTAATCTCTCTCTCCCTCTCCCCTTCCTTCCCATCATCCCTCCCTCTCTTTGTTTTTCTTTCTGTTGTATGCAACAGAATGTGTGTACTAGGCTGACTGGGCGGGTATGTAAGAAAGTGTTTAGAAAAATATGTAAAAGAGGATTCAGATAAATTGTGACAATACAATTGTTATAAGATAGATAAAACTGTTTTTGGTGTGAATAAAGATATCATTTTTGTTGGTTGTTATATCGTTCCAGAAAGGAGGCCCTCTGTATAATATAAGGCTATCAAAGGTGGCGTACTTTTATTAGAAGAGGCTTTACTGGAAAAGTTTGATAAAGAGGATGTATACTTTATTAACTGGTGATATGAACGCTCGAAACAAGGTCAGGTGCAATCTGAGCATGAAGATAGACTATGTGTGATTTTGATTTGTATGAAATTGGATGACATTTTTTACGTCATTCAAAAGATATGGTTGTGAATAGCTTTGGGAAAACGTTACTGGATTTTTGTTTATTTGTTGATAGGAAATATTTAAATGGGTTTTGTGACGGAGATAAAGGAGGGTAGTTACACTTTTGTATCCCCTAATGGATGTATGTGGTTGATTACTTTTTGATTCATGTTGATTTATTACCGAAGTTTGATTTGCATGTTGGTGACTGTGGTTCATTCGTGGCACTTGCCAATCGAAGTTGTATGGAATAACGTTCACCGGAATCTGGAAAGTAACCAGGTTAAAACAGTCAGGTGAAGAAAAAATTGTTTGTCAAATGAAAATGCCCATAAAATATAAAGCAACTTAAGATGAGTCCAAAGCTGTTTACAGTCACCTTCTGCAAATGATATTGATATAAATGAAGTTTAAAACCAAGCTTTTGACTGTCTCAGTCCTG
>JAFLJL010006692.1:0-11743 GCA_018398815.1 Conus ventricosus
GGAAAAATTGGTGTTGAAAGGGGTATGGCAGCCAAGAGGAAGAAAAAGGGAAATGAATTGGTGTTGAAAGGGAGTAGGGGCAGACCAGAGAAGAGGGGAAGCATGGATTGGTGTTGAAATGGAGTATGGCAGACCGAGAGAGAGAGGAAGCAATGGATTGTGTTGTGGGTATGGCAGACAGAGAGAGAGGAAGAAGATTGGTGTTGATGGGTTGGCAGACCAGAGAGACAGGAAGTAATGGATTGGTGTTGAAATGGAGTATGGCAGACCAGAGAGAGACAGGAAGTAATGGATTGGTGTTGAAATGGAGTATGGCAGACCAGAGAGACAGGAAGTAATGGATTGGTGTTGAAATGGAGTATGGCAGACCAGAGAGAGAGAGAGAGGAAGAAATGGATTGGTGTTGAAATGGAGTATGGCAGACCTGAGAGAGGAAGGAATGGATTGGTGTTGAAATGGAGTACGGCAGACCAGAGAGAGACAGGAAGGAATGGATTGGTGTTGAAATGGAGATATGGCAGACCAGAGAGAGAGAGGAAGGAATGGATTGGTGTTGAAATGGAGTACGGCAGACCAGAGAGAGAGACAGGAAGAAATGGATTGGTGTTGAAATGGAGTATGGCAGACCACAGAGAGAGAGAGGATGGAATGGATTGGTGTTGAAATGGAGTATGACAGACCAGAGAGAGAGAGGATGGAATGGATTGGTGTTGAAATGGAGTATGGCAGACCAGAGAGAGAGAGGATGGAATGGATTGGTGTTGAAATGGAGTATGGCAGACCAGAGAGAGAGACAGGAAGGAATGGATTGGTGTTGAAATGGAGTATGGCAGACCAGAGAGAGACAGAGGGGAAGGAATGGATTGGTGTTGAAATGGAGTAAGGCAGACCAGAGAGAGAGACAGGAAGGAATGGATTGGTGTTGAAATGGAGTATGGCAGACCAGAGAGAGAGACAGGAAGGAATGGATTGGTGTTTGAATGGAGTATGGCAGACCAGAGAGACAGGAAAAAAATGGATTGGTGTTGAAATGGAGTATGGCAGACCGGAGAGAGAGAGAGAGGAAGCAATGGATTGGTGTTTTGAATGGAGTATGGCTGACCGGAGAGACAGGAAGGAATGGCTGAAACTGAGTGAAGTGTCATAATATTTCTCATGAAAACGCTGTCCATTGTCATCAGTAGCAGCAGTAGTGTCAGTCATGTGTTGTGCTGTGTTTCTCCAGTCTGGGGCTGGTGAGTGATGACCTCATTGACAAGAAGGGAACTCCATGACACCCTGTCCAACTACCTGGCCAAAAGACTGGCTTTCGGTGAGTCACATGTGTGTGCATGTCTGACAAGTTTATCAGAAAGCTTCAGAACAGGTTTTTTTTTTTATTTAATAGAACATCTTGAAACAAATGAGTTGCACTTAAATTTTGTGTATGTACACCACAGCAATGGAACCAAGTCCTGAAAGAATATCCAAAGATGCGATGCAGCTACCTCAATGGCAAAACTAATGACAAATCACATTCCCAAATTATCACCGTCGTGTAACCTCTTTGAGTCCTAGCCTGGGAAGAAAGGAGAATTTTTCAAAGGGACACAGACGGATGAAGCAATATTCAATGCAATATAAAACAGTTCGTTGTGTGCTGTGTTGAAATGCAAATCACCAGCAGGACACCTTCACTTTCCACTGAAGAACCCACCAAGAACAAAGAAGTTCCCAAACTTTACTTTTATCATTTTTTTTTTCACTAGAGAGAATTATTAATGAGGACTACTCAAGACAGCAACATCTGGGCGCAAAAGTCTGATATGTAAATAAGTCACTTTAATTTGGAAGAATGAAGATGTTCTTCACCTGCCATTTTCAACAAAGAGAGAAAAGATGACAGTCCTGCATGTGGTGTATTATCCAGCAGCAATGTGGCATTGCAAAAAGAAAATTGTGGTGTTTACATGATTTCAATCTTATCAGAGACGTTTATGTTATTACAAACTTATGGTATCATATTAAAACGGCTCTCTGGCAATGAAAGAAAAAAGGAAGCGTTCTGTACATTATTGCAATCCCCCACTGCTGTATGGCAATAAAAGAAAAAATAGTGTTCTGTTCAGAATTACCCCCCCCCCCCCCCCCCCCACAGCTATCAGTTTCATTTTGCAATTAATGCTTAACATTACAGTGCATACAGGTAAAGAATTACAATGTGGGTTATTGTATTGTTTGTTTGTCGTCAAGATTGCCAGAAAACAGATGAAATTGTATAAAAGTTTAAAGATTCATTTGCAGCGTTAGTGTCATTTAGTGATTTGATTATTTTTAATCTGTGGGTTAAAGCACGTGAAACATCAAACAAAAAGCAGTCGGTCATATTGTTGTTTACGCAGAGATTGCAGGGTTGACTCTTGGTCTTCAAGAATGTCTTATTTTATGCAGGCATTGTCACTGGAATGTGTATGGTTAGCACCCTGCTGCTGTTGTGTGTCTTTGTTTGTGCAGAGAATGGTATCAGGGCACACAGCACTGTGTGATTTTCCCTTGGTGTGTGTGTCCAGAGTATCAGGGCACACAGCACTGTGCGATTTTCCCTTGGTGTGTGTGTCCAGGCTCTGAGGAGAGAGACATGCTGCTGCTGTGTGTCTTTGTTTGTGCAGAGAATAGTATCAGGGCACACAGCACTGTGTGATTTTCCCTTGGTGTGTGTGTCCAGGCCCTGAGGAGAGAGACATGCTGCTGATGCACCACGACGTGCAGGTGCTGTACCCAGACGGTCAGCGAGAGCAGCGCTGCATTGACCTGGTCAGCTATGGGGAGGTCAACGGCCCCTCTGCCATGGCCAAGACTGCAGGTCTGCCAGTCGGCATCGTCACCAAGATGATCCTTGATGGTCAGTGACACTGCAGAAGGAATGTGAAGGGCGAAAGAGACAGTGTATCAAACTGAATGATTAGAGAGTTGAGAAAGAGTAAATGAGTGTATGCATATATGTGTGTGTGTGTGTGTGTGTGTGTGTGTGTGTGTGTGTGTGTGTGTGTGTGTGTAGCCAAGTTAGCATGATTTGGAAACAATACTAAAAGTGACAATATTTATGTTTGTAAAGTCTTCCTTCCGATCCTTTGTCTTTCCTGTCCCTTATTGAAGAGAAAAAAGCGCTATCAGTGATTTGGGCAAAGAAAAAAGTAAAAGGAAGCTTCTGTTGTGGCCAAAACAGAACGCACAGGGAGAGAAGTTGTAGGTACCCTGGAGATCTGTGTGTCCTATGTGCATTTATCATGCAGCTGTCGGCCCTCCTTTCACATGATCAAGTGAAATCATAGTGACAATCACAAAAATGCTGCTCATGCATTTGTGAGTGAAGAAATGAATAAGTTCCTCCTCCGATAGCTTTCAGCTTTTGGCAGTTTACTTGAACTATCACATCCCTCGTCACCAAGTGTCACCAGCTTAACAAGTGCAAGTGTGACCGTACAAGCTTTCAGTCACAAATGCAGAATGTTGACTGTAATTACTACTCCATATGTTTTCTGCACAGCACATAGGGGTGTTTATGTCGAAATTCAGTGATACTCTATTGTGTGGGGAGGTGAACTGGCCCAGTTTGCTGTTCAAATTAACTGGTGCTGTGATGAGCTCCCTGGATGTTTGTCCAGTTCTTCAGTTCTGAGTCAGTTTCAGGCTCATGGGTTGTTGCTGACCTGTGCAGGTTTGGACCCATGAATCCTTTCTCGCCAGTCTGTCAACATGGAGGTCCTGTTGCAGGTGAGATTCAGCGTAAAGGTGTGGTGGTGCCACTGACCCTGGACATCTACCAGCCCATGCTGTCTCGCCTGGCCCAGGAAGGCATCAAGGCCACAGAGAAGATCACACTTCTGTGAGCTGATGGGGCGTGCTGCTGGGGGGCGGTGCTGATGGTGCCAGTATTAGGAGTGGGAGGTGTGTGCTCAACTGTTGACAAAGGTTCCACTCTGAAGTTGTATATCATCAGTTTGTTGGCTCATAATCACAGATGGATACTTACAAAGTGAATGGTTGGTTGTGTGTGATTTTTTTGTTTGTTTGTTTTGTTTTGAAATTTATTTTGGTTGTCATACCTGAAATTGATTTAGCTACAAGATTATGACTGAGAATGTAGCATGGCTGCATGTAGATTTGATTAAAGATACAGGATGCATGATGTAAATGATATGCAGGAAATTGTAAGCAGTGATCTTGCTCCTCACATAGCACGTGAAAGCAAATGTTCAAATGTATATTTACACTGGAAAGACTGGCATCACTTTTTGTGCTCTGGCACTAGAACCATTTTCATGCTGTAGTTAAGTATCTAATGTACTTGTTCAATTCTTGCATTTGATAACCTGGATTTAAAAAAAAGTGTTTTGAATAATTTGGCAGCAGAAAAATGATCTGAAGTGATGATGCCATCCATTATCTGAGGAGCAGTACTCTTGTCATGTACGGAGCACCCATGCTGAAGTTTTAAAAGCAGGTGTCAGATACGAGTCAGTAGTTTCCTTGCTGTTGTTTCAGATGAATATTTGAACTCACTGGCCAAACATTTTCTGGACATTGCAAATCACTAGCAAAACATGTATGCAGATTATGGTGGAAAACCATCTGTTGTCAGTAATGCATTTCACTGAAAGAGTGTTCAGTGCTGGTGGACATGGTGGGATAAGACGACGAATCAGGTGAAACAAATAGTTGCTTGCTTATGTTCAATATCTCAGATCTTTTGAGGTATTTTGTTGACAGACAAAATGGACAGTATGTTTCATTTAAGTGATCCATTTTAACTTGGCTGCGATAGAGGACCCACTTTAAAAAAAAAGAAGGTTGGAGGACTAAAACAAGAAAAAAAAAAGGAATTGGCTGTGATTGAAAGAAAATGGCTTCCGGTACTTATCAGTCAGTGTCAGGTCTCTGTCGTTCTGATGATGGCCAAGCTTGGTAGGAAAAAACATTTGCCTTTTGTATTGCAGAGCTCATTGTGTTGAATATGATAATCTTTGGAAGATAAATATATATTTCAATATTCAAGAATCCCTCATATATCCTTTGTATGTTGTGTTATGTGCATGAAGGGATGTCACCAAAGGAGTCTATGACAGCTTTGATATGGCTCCCTGCAGTCAGTTGGGGTCAAAACAACATGAAATGAGTGTATCTTATGGAGACACCTGATGAGCATAATGTTTTTTGCATGAAAAGTCAAACGCCATGAATGCCCGCAGTGTCCTGTTCCTGTACTTCCACAAATAAACTGTATCGGTAACAGTGTAAACTGTATCAGTAACAGTGTAAACTGTATCAGTAACAGTGTAAACTGTATCAGTAACAGTGTAAACTGTATCAGTAACAGTGTGTTCTTTGTTTTGTTGTTGGCTATTTGTGTGCTGTTCCTGTACTTCCAGAAATAAACTGTATCAGTAACAGTGTGTTCTTTGTTTTGTTGTTGGCTATTTGTGTGCTTGTTTTTGCTGAGTGTCAGTGTTTTAAAGTGTGCAATTTTCACTCAAGACTTACACACGCACGCGCGTGCACACACACACACACACACACACACACACACACACACACACACACACACCACACACACACACAACACACACTAGTGCATATACACACACAGTCATAAGCACACACACATACTTTAGTTGTTCACTTGCTCACATACAAACACACACTCTCTTCACCATCCTTGCAAATTGCTTTTACAATTCAAGCAGCAGAAACCATTGAGTACAACCTTGTCGCATGATGGATTCCTCAACATCATCTTTATTTGTCATAATGAAACAGTCTCTCCAGTTCTCTCTCATGCTTACTAGCTCATGTGGTGGGTGATCAGATCACCCACCACATGAGCTAGTAGGCATGAGAGAGAACTGGAGAGAATTTGGAACGGATTCTTTTTCAAATTCCTTTCTTTCCATTTCTTGGTATCTCCAAATTCATTTCTTTGGAAAGATATAGCGGGAGTTCCCTCTGGCTCTGTCACTGTTGTCAGTCAGAGGTGCAGATGGTTGTGTGTTCTGTGCACATATTCTAATGGACACCACTATACACCATCGGGGTGACTCTGTCACTGTTGTCAGTCAGAGGTGCAGATGGTTGTGTGTTCTGTGCACATATTCTAATGGACACCACTATACACCATCGGGGTGACTCTGTCACTGTTGTCAGTCAGAGGTGCAGATGGTTGTGTGTTCTGTGCATATATTCTAATGGACACCACTATACACCATCGGGGTGACTCTGTCACTTTTGTCAGTCAGAGGTGCAGATGGTTGTGTGTTCTGTGCATATATTCTAATGGACACCACTATACACCATCATGGTGACTCAACAATGTTGATCCTTCTCTGGCAATTGATGAAAAAAGGTGAAGGTCCTGCACATACATGTACTGCTGGACATCTTGAAGTGACCTGGAAACGATGCAGAACCTGTTCTGGAAGCTGGCCCATTAATTACCTTGCCATTGATGGCACTCTGTGGATATTGGTTCTGAGACTGCATCAGAACAAGCATGGATGTTGTGATGTGTGGAGGAATAATTCCAGCCAAAGGGTATACAAGATGAGTCAGAAAAAAAATTATACAGTGGCTTATAATCAGACATGAGGATTTATAGTTAAAAGCTATATCTTGAAAAAAGAATTATTCATTACAGGGTTACAGGCTTGCTTATATACCTTGTACCTGACAACGTATACACAGCAACGAGTGGAGGAAAAAAACAACCACACAAAATAAAGAGAAGTACAGCCTCTTCAATCTTGAATATATCCAAACAAGCATGGAGATGAACATAACAAATACATGCAATCTCGGTTTGTTTGGTAAGAAAGGAAATATGATACAAACGAACAAGTGAAAGTAACTGTTGCACAGGTGATGAAATAACTGCACATCTGTAACTCCAAATGAATGCTGGTTACGACACCAAATTGACTAACAGAAATGCCAGCACAGCACAAACAAGGAGAACACCTTATGTGAACACAATACAAGCTTCCAAGGGTGGTGCTGGATTGCTTCCAGCTGGTTGATCAGGCAGGTGAAGACAGTAGTTCTCCGAGTCCCTTCTCGCACCCACATAATATCTTTTATTTTTTGATTAAACAGTAAATAATGAACAAGTAGGGTAACTCTTGCTCCCATGATGTTATAACTACACCTCATAATCCCTGCTTATGACACCAAATTGGCTAGAAAAAATGACAACACAGAGCACGTAGTGCAGACAAGCAAACAGGAAATTCCAAGCTTGCTCATATACCCTGTACCTGACACATACACAGAAACGACAAACAGAGAAATGAACAAACACAGATGATCTTTTATTCGAGACTGGCACAGCCTTTTCTATCTTAAATGTAAAGTTTCAAAACAGAGTGACTGAGGGTGGAAAATGAAGCAAAAATTTGGAAAGAGAGGGGGTTAGTTACTGCCATGGACACAGACAAACAGAGCACAGGACAAGACACAATGCATTTCGACCTCTTGGGTCTTCTTCAGGCAAAAACAAATAACATTTAGGACAGTGACAAGAAGAACATGTAGCCACTTAGCTTGGTCTGGGGGCCATTTTTGATTTGGAGACGAACAGGAGAAGCAAAGCTAAGTGGGTACATGTTCTTCTTGTGTTTGTGTCCTTGGTGGTAACTAACCCCCTCTCTTTCCAAATCATAAATGTAGTCAAATAAACAGGAGGACAAACAGTAACAAATACAGATAATCTTGGATCGACTAGTAAATCAACATTTAGTCAAGACTTTCCATCTTGAGGAGAGTCAAACAAACAGGAGGATGATCAGTGACAAACACAGGTAACCTTGGTTAGCTTGGTATGATATGAAACCTTAAGTGAGGCAGGAAATAACAAACAGTAAATAACGTGGAGTAATTATTTCATCATGGGAGCAACAGTTTACCATACTTGGTTGTTATTTACTGTTTTCTTTTCCCTTCCTCAATTAACATTTTCCTTCAGACCAAACAAACTAAAGTTACTATATTTGTTATTGTTTGTCTCTGTGTTTGGTTGACTCGTTCTTCTTCTTCTTCTTCCTTTGTACGACCAACATCATTTTGCTGATGGTTTTGTCGTATTTGGGGAGATTGCCGAAGATTGCGCTGTTGTGAGGAAAAAAAAAAAAAAAAAAAAAAAAAAAAAAAGGGGGGGAGATTTTAGGGAACAGTGGTCAGGAGGAGGGCAAGGGGGGGGGGGGGGGATTTGGGGTGGTGGGAAAGGGGGGGGTGAGGGGTGGGTTGTTTCAGGTTCTAAAGAGGGGAGGCCAGCCTGGACTTGAAGCAGTCCAGTGACCAGCTGTCACAACCTCCTGAGGCAACTTGTTCCATTCTGGTATGGTTTTTGGGAAAGAACGTCATCTGCCTGTACCGCGTGTGCATGTTGGAATGTCGTAGCTCTGGTCATTGTTGATCCTCGAGCTCGCCTGCTGCCCAAGATGGTTTGGGCAGGTACATGGAGTTGATGGAGTGAGTCCAGATGGAATTTATAAAACATCTCCAAGCGGGCTTTCTTACGACGCTGTTGTAGGGAAGGCCAATTTAGAGAATAAAGGGAAATGGAGTCGACGCATAAATGTTTGGCGGTGGCGATTGACACCCATCTTGCTGCCTTTCGTTGGGTCTTCTAAAGGGGCCCTCAATCTCGTTTGCAGTGTAGGGACCCCAGCGGTGGCTGCGAAACCAAGAAGCGGGCGAACAAGGGCTTTATATGCAGTTTCCTTTGTTTTCTTGTTGCCGATCTTGGGGTTTCGCCGGATAAAGCTAGGGTCTTGCTGGCTTTTTTCCCGTGATGGAGTCAAGTGAGATTCCCACTGCATATTGCCCCTGGATGTTGACACCAAGGTATTTAGTGGTGTTGACTTTTTCGATATTCTGGCCATGTAGCTCATACACAGGGGCAATCTTGTTCCGTTTTCCGAGAAACTCGTAGCGTTGAGCACTTCTGTGGGTGGAACTCCATAGACCACTTTTTCTCCCAGGTGGTAAGGGAGTGTAGGTCTTCTTGCAGCACTCTCTCATCTTTTTTCTTCGCGATGGTCTTGCTGCACAGGGTATCGTCGGCAAAAAGGCGGACTTTCGACTTGATGCCATCAGGAAGGTCGTTTATGTAGAGAAGAAAAAGACTCGGCCCTAGGACCGAGCCTTGAGGGACACCGGATTCTACGGGTAGAAGGTCAGATTCTTGTTCCCTCCACCACCACAGCCTGCTGTCTGTCCCCCAAGGGAATCCTTAATCCAGGCGTATGGTGCGGCCAAACGATGCCGTAACGACGTAGTTGTGGACCAGTAGGGTAGGCTAACTTTGTCGAAGGCCTTTGAGAAGTCGGGGAGATAGTGTCCTCCTGGTTTCCCTTCTCGATCTCTCTGGTCGCTTCGTCCACATACCCAAAGATTGGGTCTCACATGACCGTCCGCGTCGAAAGCCGTGCTGCTCTGGACAAAGAATCTCATTTTTCTCAAAATGGGACATGATGTGGCTGGTGAAATATGTTCCATCAGCTTGCAGGCTATCCCGGTGAGGGAGAGGGGACGGTAGTATGGCTGCGTTATATCTTTCTCCCTTCTTGAAGACAGTGTGATTTTGGCATGTTTCCAGTCCTGCGGCAGGGTACCAGAGGAATATGAAATGCGGTAAAGAAAGGGTGAGGGCTGGCGTGATCTCCACTGAAACCCATCTTCAAAAGTCTGGGAGTAATGCCATCTGGCCACAGGCTTTTATTTGGGTCAAGGTTGAGCAGAAGTCCTTTTTAACTCCATCTTTCCGTGATGTTGATGTTGTCGCATGCTGGGTAGTCTGAAGTTTGGTCCAGGGGGCACCGCTGTTCAAACTCTTCAGCTGTGATGGTGTCTTTGGGGCTGAATACAGAGTGGAACTGGGTGTTTTAGGATCGTGCTTGTTCCTTGGGGTCGGAGACTAGTTTCCCCGCTTCTTTAAGTGGAGAGACGCCCACTCCTTCTGTCCTTCTCGCTTGATGAAACTCCAGAACTTCTTCTTGGAGGTGGTCTGGAATTCTCCTTCGTCAGGTGTGCCAGTCTTGAATAGAGGTTTATATAGTTTTGTGTTTGGGAAAGCGTGACTGCCAGCATAGCTTCAAAACTGCCGTGTACAAGAACAGGCCAAATTTGCTTTTTTTGGTTTTGTTTTGACGCATATGCATACCATAGTCCATCTTTGTCTGTTTTTTTTTTTTTCAGGGAGACAAGTCTGAAAGCGAAATTTTAAAAAACTGTCTGCTCTTGTCACAGAAGTCACTGCAGAAAAGCTTTGTTTCCGATACACGTTGATTTAATGATTTGGCACGACGAAGCTGAATTAACTTTCATGTTAAGGAAATATCCATCCACCATCGGTACGCTAGCGGAAAAACGTCAAAACGTGTCGATCTGGCGGGCTTGTAGCAGAAGCGGTAGCAGAGTCGCCAAGCAAGGTAAAAAAAAAAAAAAAAAAAAAAAATGGAACGCCACAATCATTGTAATTGATACCACTGGCCCAAGAAATTTATAATTGGAGATGGAGTAAAGTCATCATGATGTTGCAAATCATGCCACAAGCTGTTGGGGGGTACATGAAACAACATCAAGTATGGTCATGCGGGGTCGATCGATTATCCGGACCAGTGTTTGTCCATTTGGTGTGGCAAAGTCGTAAACACATAGTCATATGCGGCGATTTTTTTTTTATATTTCTTTTTGTTTTAACGGGGTGAGCGCTGGTTGTACATAATCTTGAAGACGATAGGAAAATTGGTTCACATAACCCCCGTTACTCTTCACTGGAAGTTCGGAAAAACGAAAAGCGAGTTTCAAGACGGTGGTAGGCCTAGTCAAATCTGATCAATGTTGTTTTCCTAATGGTATGAATAAGAGTCATATATCAGTATGTGCTCAGTAATTGGGGATTCTGTGGTGGTGAAGAAGAAAATATATAGCAAGATGTGCTGTGTTAGGTATTTGTGGTACACACACACACAACCCCACACACACACACACACAACACACACACCACACACACACACACACGCACAAAAAAGGTATTTTGTGGTACACACACACTCCACACACACACACATAAACACAAACACACACGTAGATGGAAATGTTTATATGGAGCCCTTATTTAAAAAAGGGAATCAGCAAGTATTGAGAAAGTACAAAAAAAAGCCACTTGTTAATTAAGGGAAATTTAAATATGTTAGTTATGCAGATAGATTGCGAAGGTTAAATTTAACCATCGTTAAAGTTCCCACGAATAAGGGGAGATTTTATTGAGACTTACAAGCTATTTAAGGGGCTAACAGTACAAATTTTAACACATTTTTTCAACTAACCACTAATCAAATTACAAGAAATTCTGAAACAAAATCCAAATTAAATATTGTCGCACTAATATTAGAAAATTTTCATTTAGTAACAGAGTGGCACCGTATTGGAACAAACTACCTGCACACACGAAAAAGCAAAAGATTTGAATACTTTAAAAACCTTCTGGATAAAACCGAGTTAAAATGTTAAAATTTCAAATTTGATTGATAGAATAATTAAAATATATCCCGCTATGCATGCCATTAAGCAACCAATGCTTATAAAATAAGATGATTGGGACACAAAAAGCTGTGAGGCTATCAAAGTCCCAAGTGAACTGAACTGAACTGAACTGAACTACATGCGTGCACATGCACGCACACACCCCCACACAAAAACACCAAACCAC
>JAFLJL010006693.1:0-11488 GCA_018398815.1 Conus ventricosus
CAGGCCCACGCCGCTCATTCCGACACCCCGTCCACAGCCATAGCCCGGCTGCCCCGCCGCAGCCCCGGCACCAGCAATCCACAGGGAGCAGTCAATGTCAAGTCGTCATAGGCAACCCACCGGAGGAGACACTGCACTGCTGCCGAGTCACTTCGGTGGTGTTCAGTGGCGCCTGTTTCTGATCTAACATACGCAGGACACCACCTACTAAGCCCCCCAACTGACGACAATAATTGCTTAGTCGCGGAGCCGGCGTGAGTGAGCTCTCCCTCCGAGGGCGCCACCACGTCCGTCCAACGACAGCCCCCATGGACTCGCCGATACCGGTGACCCCGACGGAAGCAAACCAAGGCCACAGACGCGGAGAAGACATCGAAACTGAGGTCACCATGAGAGCAGGGCATGAAGGGCCACAGAATTTGAGACTTTTTTTTTTTTTTTTAATGCTGATCAATGGAATGAGGATGATTAAGATGATGCTACGGATTTCCATTTCGTCTGAGACTACATGACAGGCTGTACTCTAACGCTTCCTTTCATAATAATCCTGGCGTCAACCAGGCCCGAGAGATACAGGCACCTGCAGTGTTGGTCATGAAATTTGAGCAACACTCTCAGAAACGCATCCATTAAGTGGATGAAACTCGACTGTGTGGTCCCAGTCTTCCAACTTGAGTCCGCAGCAAACTCAACTCTGGGTAGAGCCGGTCGGGGCAGAAAAAACCCACATGACTCTGATGGGATTCGAACCCACGATCTCCCAGCCGGGAGTCCGCGACGCTAACCACTTCGCCACGGCGGCTGGTCACAGAACTGGCGGTTGCCGCCGCTTGGCAAAATCAGCAGCAGTACATGGAATATATCTGCCGTGAAAGCTGGTCGAGATGGTAAACTGATTTGTCAAGTTATTAACTGAAACGATGATCTCTCAATGGGGACATCCGCAAATAGAGTCGACGCAATCGATTATCCCCCACCCACCTTATTTTGTTGACCCTTTTCCCCAAAGAACAACCGACCACTTTTCTTGTGTGTGTGCGTGCGTGTGTTTGTGTGGTAATATTTTGGTGCAGTTTGTAATTGTTTGGGGCGATTAACCGTGTTCTTTCTATTGTTAAAGACATGAAATACTTCGAGCCTCGATAGAGAGGGAGAGTGTTGGAGGAGAGGGTGGGGCGTGGGAGGGGGTATTACAACAATTACGCCCCGGAGTCGTCCGTGTTTGAAGTATGAAGGCAATCACAGCCACGGACAGACTGAAAAACGTGCAGATCCATGTCTGTGTCCGTCCGTGTTGGTATAAACGTAACTTAAAATGCATGTTCACACCGTGTCCTAGCTGACGACAGAAGCTACGCTAGGGTAACAACACCCTTCATCAACGTCACTTTGTTTCATCTTGTTTAGAGCCAACGTTACTCACGGCCTACAGCACAGGGTCATATCAACGCTGTTGGTACAAGGTACAAAATGGATTCCATGTATGTACACACACACACATAATAAATGTATATATATTATGTGTGTGTGTGTGTGTGTGTGTGGTGTGTGCGTGTGTGTGTGCGCGTGTCAAAGGGAGAGGGGGGGGGGGGGGTTCTATAACCGTTCATTCCCAGCACGTCAAAATACCTTACCGACACAATGGTCCACAAAATCCTTAAATGAAAAAATATTCATCCTCCTCTTTTAGAAACTCCCAAATAGATTAAGTGGATTTTATATTTTTGTGTTATACTTATAGTTGCAGACAAGTTAATTCTTTTGACTCGTTAACCTTTTTTCCCGGCCCCGATTTTTTTTTCCCTCTAATACCACGTATGTGGAAAGACGTAAAACAAAACAACTGGCTCTCAGCTCGTCTATTTTCGCTGAAGAATACCCGATGTTATATCCGCCTGCCCTCTGGTCTAAAGTAGCAAACGTCACTCATAAAACTGCAATTCCATAAGCGCCATTTTTCAGCTGATGATATATCGCAAATTCGCTTGCAAAAATTAACAGCAGCAAATCCATTGGCGCGATGTTATGCCGCAGTAGTCACGTTTTTGGAGCTTCTTTTTCTCCTCTCTGTCCTTTTTTTTTTTCTTTTTTTTTTTTCTTCTTTTTCTTTCTTTTCCTTTTCTTTTTTTTCTTTTTGGTTGTTGTTGCATATTCAAGGTACGCAATTTTAGTAGAAATCATGGAATTCTACTCGCTGTTTTAATTTTTTTTTTTTTAAACTAAAAAAAACAACAACAAAACTAAAAGTGCAACAAAAGGCAAAAAAGCAAGCGAAAACAAAGAAACAAACTCAGAAGGCATCCGGGAACCTCCTACAACTGGTGAAAGAGCTTGTTCTCGATGAGAGGTGTTTGAAAGGAAACGTAAAACAAGCACGTCAATCAGTGTCAACGCAGAGGAAACGGCTGTGAATTAAATCCAGGCCTAATAATGCTGGCCTCAGGGTGCTGGTTTGCAATCCTCATTCGACATCGAACAGTTCTTAATCCAGCTCCTCCTCCTCACACAAACACACACACACTTCCCTTCTCTTCCATCCCCACGTCTTCCCGCCCCTTTCCCCAAAATCTCGGAGTTCGCCGATTTTGCTTTCTGATCGTCGTTTGTTGACTTCCTTGACTCTGGCCTGGAACACTGTAGGCCGAAGCCCCCAAATCGATGTAGGTACGCCCTAGGTCTGTGCGTTGTTTACGGTATAGATCTAGACTGCATCACATGGGACTGGTTTCATGGACGTGGACAGTCTCTCCTCTCTCTCTCTCTCTCTCTCTCTCTCTATCGCCCTGGCATCATGGCGCATCCTGAGATCCCATTGCCACTTCGGTCAGCCTGCAATTGTTCCAGTCTATGACCTTTATAACGAAGACTTCCAACCGTGACTTCTGATCTATAAATCACACGATTTACAATCGACAGCCATGAATACAGTCGTGTAGCGTTTCATTCTTTCATTCATTCTCTCTCTCATCTCTCTTAATCCTATACAGCGTTCCCCGTTAGGATTACACTGCAAAGAGACTACGTCGAACCCGTTTTAACGAAATTAGTTTTTCTCTCCTTTTTCTCTTAGATCTTTGGTTAAAGTTTAGTTTATATCAGGTTCTGTTATTCTTTTCACCAGGATCGCACAACCTTGTGCGGATATCAGAACTGCTGGCTCAAATCTCACATTCTGATTCAGATTCCGGGTGATGGTGTATTCAACAGTGATTACCTCCTGTTTAATAAGAGAATGAAATCAGCACGAGAAAACAAAACAACAACCACACTCTGTTAGACTGACAAAAATCGGTCACTGTTAGTTAGCTTCATGGACGGACTAACACTGAAATCTCCGCAACGAAGATCTTTTAATTTGCCTAGGGCTCAAACAAACTCTCACCATCTAAGATGGAACAACTTCGAAACACGTGCGTTTGTATTCACTCGGTTAACACACACGCGCGCGCGCGAGTCTGAATTAAAACCGGGTATATTAAAATTAAGTACAGGATGGAGAAGAAGAGAGACAGGATAGGGACGTGTGGACACACTTCCTTGAGTTGACTACTTTCAATGATCCTAAAATGTTGCTGGTAGGCCTGGGGGGCACTCGATAGATCCCTGTCTCCATAGATCCCCACTCGATAGATCCCCGTCTCGATGGATCCCCGTCCTGATAGATCCCCGTCCGATAGATCCCCATCTCGATGGATCCCCGTTACTGTTTTGGGATCTACCGAGACGGGGATCTACCGAGACGGGGATCTATCGAGACGGAAATTCGTCCACATGTGGTGGGAGATCTATCGAGACGGGATCTACCGAGATGGGATCTACCGAGACGGGGATCAACCGAGACGGAAATTCGTTCACATGTATGGGGATCTATCGAGACGGGGATCTACCGAGATGGGATCTACCGAGACGGGATCTATCGAGATGTACCCTAAGGCCTAGTTGTTTCTTTTTCTTTTTCGCCACAATGGCCAACGAAGGCGTATAATACGTACAACTCCTGCAACTCATTAGCCTAGATCTAACGCACGTGAAAAAAAATCTCAATTTCTCACACTGAAAAAACAATCATTTTAAGATTATGGACGTACAGACCTTTAAAATCTGAGCAAACTGTAGATTTACTTTTAATTCAGCCTATGGCTCCTACCTATTTTTACACCAAGGATGGAACAACTTCAAATCAGCTTGTTTGTTTAATCTATGGCCCCAGTTGGCACATTTCAGTTTAGTGTAGGTTGGGAAAAAAAGCGACAGAGAGTTTATGAAGGAACACACTATCCCTGAAAAACTGTCCATAATGATAAAAAAAATTGTTGCAACTTTTGTTGTTGTTGTTGCTGTTCCTGCTGCTAATGTTCGTAGGCTTAAATGAAATAACGCTCCTGAAGTATACATTTAGATCTAAGACAAAGCGTCTACAGCTAGGCTCACAAAATGGCTTCCCAAACAGGCTTTAGATGCCACCCAGAAGCATTCTACCTTACTCTCTCTCTCTCTCCCCTCTCTGACTTCATAATACAAGCATTGATGATATGTTTTACCTGGTCTTCGTTCGCCATAAAACCATGCGCGTGACTTTCCCGTCGGCTAGCTCTCCTACGGAAACAAACCGTACAAAATTGGACAGGGGACGTCATTCCTACAATTAACATAAGAAGGAGGGTTTTACAGTTTTAGTTTTTGTTGCACACAACACACCTAACATTTCGCGACATTTACGTCTTTTTGCTGATGGTCATATGTGAGGGTTTTTTTTTTTGTTTTGTTTTGTTTCTATGTTTAATGTTGCAATGTTAATTCAGTAATTATTCAACAGAAATGATGCATTTCACATATATATAAACACCAAAAATGAGCTTCGCCTGGATGGGGTACACAAGAACAAAAATTGTTCGCTCATGCTTGCTTAAATGACATCAAACTGTGTAATTCAGCAGAAAAACACGTTTCATGTTGCAGTAAGTCGAATGCGTCACTCTTTCTTCTACGGCTTCGGTAATCTCGTTAACGTAATTTTCGCTTGTTACCGAAGCCCCCCCCCCCCCCACCCCCCCCCCCCCCCCCCCCACCCCCCCCCGAAAAGCGAGAGAACGTTCGTGTTGGAAACGCGTCACTTTCGTTACGTAAACGCTGTGCCGACCGCCCATGTGGCCGTGACGTGTGTTCGTAGTCCACATGCGTGTGTGCGTGTGCGTGAATTATCGCGCAAGCAAAGAATATTGTCTATCCCAACATCGCACACACTGACGCAAGTCTCCGCTGTTGACGCCTGTAGACCCCCTATCTTGGTTTGGTCAAGCTGTTCGGTGTCAGTCTCTCAGCACTACTGAACATCATGTTCACACTTCACTGGCACGCTGCTTGCGCTGTACAAATCCGTTCATTTCAGTTTGTTAAATAAATGCGTCTTTTCTTTTTAACAGTGTGTATGTATGCGTGCGTGCGTGTGTGCATGCATGCGTGCGTGTGTGTGCGCGTATGTGTGTGTGTGTGTGAGGCACAGAGAGAGAGAGAAGAGAGAGAGAGAGAGAGTGTGTATGTTTAGTGAATGGTTTGATCCGGTGTGTGTTAAAATGGCAGAAAAAGTGAGCAAGATGGTGTATGTGTGACAGAGAGTGATGGCAGTGTGTGTGTGTGCGTGTGCGCATGTGTGTGTGAAACCTGAAACTTTTTTTTTATTGTCATTAAACACCATTAAAGGATTTATGGACACAAATGGCAATGATTAAACAACTCATCGTCCAAAGTTTTTTTTACATAAAAAAGTCATTATGTAAAGCAGTCATATACATAATTATTTCGCAATTTCAACCTGAAGGTCATCATTAGACATCAAAGTAACTTATTTTCAATGAGGTAGCGTCGTATATATCCATTTTGTTTGTGATACTTTTTTAAACGTATTCCTGATTTTATCGTAACGTTTTACAAGAGTCTAAGGCTGTGTGGTGTGTGTGTATGTGTGTGTGTGTGTGTGTGGGTGTGTGTGTGTGTGTGGTGTTCACTGCTTTACAGACTTTCCATGTGTTTTCTGGTGTAGAAAAGTCAAGACTAAACAGCGATGTTCAGTGCAGCATGCAACTGCAGCAACCGATGGGAAAATGGAATCAGGGGTGAAAAAAGCTTTCCATTAGTCGCTTTGCTGTCTGAGATTCTACGACAACTTCATGTAACAATAACATTTACATGCCAGCACAATGCATGCATGCACAGGTGTGTGTGTGTGTGTGTGTGTGTGTGTGTGTGTGTGTGTGTGTGTGTGTGTGTGTGTGTGTGTGTGTGTGTGTATGCGTGCGTGTGTGTGATATATGTGTACACCAAAAGATATCTAATATAGCTAAAAGGAATTGTTTGGTGAGTGTGGTTCAAAGTGTAAACACAGGAAAAACTATACTGGTTGTCACTTTACTGCCTGGCCGAGAGACAATTATGTGCCTTTTTCTTTCTTCAGTGTTCCCAAAGACCCCGTGAGGTGAAAGGAAGAGACTGAAGCTCTGTGCAATGAGGGTTTCCAACATCTGACCTGTTCATAATATGTTCCCACCACACTGAGGACAGCTGTTTTGACTGCACATCTCTCGTCTCAGTGTTGCTGATGTCTGTCTGACAGTTGATACAGACGCCGGTTTGTGAATAAAACTTCGCTTTCCCAAAGATTCCGAATCTCCTGGAGCACTTGGTTAAACAGTCTTGGGCAGGCTGGAGGTGGGGAATGCAGTTTTCTGGACAGCCGTATGCTGTCATGGACCCTAACAACCTTGTCTTTTCCCTGATCAAAGCAAGCATAATGCAAAATAGGTATGCATCATGTCATGCTCAGATTTTCTCTCTTCAAACATCGATGAGGACTCATGTTTATGACACTGCACTGGAAAATGCTCTGATAAGTCCTTTTTCTTTTTTTTTTTTTTTTGCTTTTACTTAGCTGGTCATTTTCATACATCACATTCTTTTCATGAAACTGGAATTTCTTTCTTAATCATCTGTTCTTACACACACACACACACACACACACACACACACACACTTCTGTATAACCCTCCCCCAACCCCAACGCCCTCCCCATTGTTCTTCCTGAAACACACCATGATTATCGGGCATATGGTATGCTTATCGTATTGTGCTCATTTCACTTTTCCTGCATGACTTCAAGAAACAAACACAGAACACACGAAAAACAATGACTGGGCGTAAATGTGTATGAATGAGGATAAGATTATAATTATTGTTTTTGTCATGGTTGCTGCCGTTAGACATTCCATTTTTCATGTTGAGCATCTGAATTTGCATTGAAGTCTTATCTATATGCTCAATCGGATTTATCATTTCACACACACACACACACACACACGCACACGCACACACACACACATACAAACACACACACACACACACACACACACACACACACACACACAACACACACACACACACTTCGTCTAATATTACTTAATGTGGAAAGACGTTAAATTGAAGACAACAACAACAACACATACACACACACACACACACACACACACACCCACACAGGCACATGGACGGCCGGCCTCAGTGTCTTTTACTTTCAGCTTTCTGCATATTCATAATGCAAATCTAGGCTAACAGGCACTGACACAACACATTTTGGATTATTCTTGTGTGTCTAAGTAACACAAGATTAGCATCTAAAAGCTAACGTGTCTCACACACACGCACGCACACGCATGCATGCACACATGCACGCACGCACACACACACACACACACACACACAAAAGCATGCACACACACACACACACACACACACACACACACACACACACACACACACACACACACGCGTACAAGAAAACAAGCCCACATCATGTTTTCCATGGAAACTGTAGAAGCACCTTCAGACATCCATTTCATCACCAACTATGACAACAGATACCAATTCTCTAGCAAGACAAGCCCCCTGCCATCACCCCCGTCAACCGTACTTGCAGTAAATCAACACAAGGACAAAGTTTGTTGTCAGATTCAGTTTTTGGATTTGGCCTCCTTCAAACCATTCACACAAATCTGTCCCTGACACCCATGAAACGTTCCACAATGATGTGATCCCAAAGACGTGGGAAAACACACTACACATAGCAAAACTCGCATTGAATATCAATACAAACTGACGACCAGATGACAAACAGGATAACCAACATTTTCTATTACAAATAAAACAGGTGGCACACTCACATCACACACACACACACACACACACACACACACACACACATATGGACTGTGCATTAAAAACCCCACTGCTCTTGCCCCCCTCCCAAAGAAGAATATGCATATAAAGCATACAACTCTTGCTATAATAAGCTGGTGTCCTGAGCTGTAGCCCCGACAGGTTCAGTGTCTCTATTCTCAGGAGGTATATTTGTTCAATCATTTGCATATGACAGCTGTCTCTGCTACATCTTCACCCACATCTTTTATCATATCCCACTCTTAGAAAAAATAAGTATACACCAAAACTTTGACAGTGAATGTAAATATATCATGTGTGTGCATGCACACACACACACACCACACACACACACAAAATCCCTTGTTCAAAACACAGTCCTCCACAAGCCAGAAGGGTCAATAGGTCAACACAAAGACATGAACGATAATGCCTTCTTCAATCTCCTTAAAAAGGGTAATACCAAAGATCATCTCAAAGACATCAATTTAATTGATAGGCAATGCGTTTAAAGAGAAGGAGGCACAAAAGAAACTCTTCTCCAGTATGTGCCCAGCGTGTGTTTTGAAGTTCCTCCAAAGTGGAGGTTGTCAGGATAAACACGTGAGCGCTGTTTCACTCTAGGAAGAACTCATCAACCTTATAACGGGACTCTGGGTACCTGTACTAGCTGTGCCACTTCCACTGAAACGGAAACTCCTTGAAATCAGGCAAATCTGCCTGTCAATAAGGAAACTGTCAAAACAAAACCAAAAAAAAAGAAAGAAAAAAAAAAGCCAAAACATGCAAACAAACCAGAACACTGATGTACACTCATTGAAGGGAAAAGGAGGAATTCTGATGGACATGAACTTGTCCAGAAATTAAAGGATGAGGATGTAAAAGACATAATCAATGGCAGTCACCAACCACTTATAAATGCCTGCAAGGATCAAAAACTTACTTTTAAGAAATCGCTGGTTGTAAACACTGTACTCCTCATACCTAAAGAACTCAAAAGTTCACAATTAAAAAATGCACAATTTTAAAATGATTATAAAACCAGGCTCTCATGCCTTCTGTCTCAATAGAAAGAGTGGCGTAAATGTCAAAGGCCATCCCTGTAATAACATGACATTTTAACCCTTTCCACCCTGAGCCAGCGACTAGCTGTGCAGCCTTCCCAGCCTGGCATGTTTCCATTGTTCAGTTGGGCATCAGGTCTGCTTCATTTACACTCTGCATCAAGGAATAAAAAGGGGGTCTTAACTCCAGGCTCAGCCTCAAGGCATGTCAGTCAATGTGCAGGTCAGGTCTCTGCTAAGTGTGGTCCACAGCTCCTTTCCCCAATCCGTTCTTCACTTATTTATTCATTGATTTATCGATCTAGCTGTAGACCCCATGCTTAGTGGCCTATGGCATTATCAACCCCACCGCCTGAACAAACAGAACATGATTGAAACTGATAATGAAATGAGGCAGGGAACACTAAACAATAAACAATAAACAAGTGGGGTAACTTTGGCTCCCATAAGAAAACCTAACACGAAGTGACTTTTATTCAAGACTGGCACAGCCTTTTAAACTTGAATACAGTCAGACAAATGACTCAAACAATCTAATAGTGGGGGAAAAAACAAGCGCAGGCCAACATGTTTTAAGTAGTTCACTGAGGTTAAGGTGATATTATTAAACCATATACCTTTTCAGTGCATGTCACAGATCAGGATACACCAATATAGTCATCTTTTCACTTACATAAGTTTGCATTCGTAAACTCTAGTCTGACGGTTTGTTGCAATATATGCCCACCATTTTGAAAAAAGAAAAGCAACCAGTGCCCAGCCCTGCTAGGAAGGAGCATCACTGGAGTGATGAGCCTGTGAGATTTCAGAGACTATTTCTGTGCTGGTTGTTCACTGGGGATAGGTGACGGTCTGTCACCATCAGACAAATTCTCACACATAACTGAAACATCTTCCCCCTTCGCTCTGTTCATGACTGGAGAGCCAAATCGGGTGGCCCCAAGGGAAATCATACCTCATACAATGCTGGGCGCTAGGGTATTGTATGAGGACGGAGCAGGCAACAGGTACGGTCTAAATTTTGGTAATGAGAATTACTCCAGCTCTGAACCCCTCCCGTCCCCTCGCCTCATGTGTATGTGTGCTGTGTGTCTGTTGTTAATGCCGTTGATCTGAATCAGAGGACCTGAGATCCACACTTCCAGCTACACAGCTTTCTACAGCTCATCCTTTTTTCATTAGTATGTAAACTTACATTTGACTGAAAAATGATTCAGTACGGTCAAACAACTGTCTTACAGACATCACTTAAATTTGGTGATTTATTTCTTAATGGACTGGTCCTGTTTGAAAAAAAGGTTCATTTATTTCATAACCGACTGCTCCCGCTTGAAAAAAAAGAAAAAAGGTTGTATAAAAGACTTCAATGAGGTTGTTTTGTAACAAGCAGGCTCATCAAAATATCCACTGGGCAAGTGTATGGAGATGTGCACAAAGATTCGATGAATATTTTTTCTCAAGGTGATTTTCTTTGTTGAACTAATATACTGAATCCTAATATCTGCAAATCCCAAACGGACTATGAACATGGACCAAATGGAATATCCATGTGTCTGTGGAAAGCGTTTCGCTACCACCCATGGCATGAAGATCCACAGAACAAAGATGGGATGTGTGAAGACTCATCTGAATGAGCAGCAGCGCACTGCATCAGCAGATAAGACGTCGGAAGACCAAGGCCAGGATTTAAACCACAGTGCCAAGGACATCCACGCTGTTGGTTCGGATGAGGAATTTGCACAGGCCTCGATGCCAGGCGCCTGAAACTCAACCTGCCACGAGCAAACGAAACTGAAGATTGGGAGAAACTGGATGCAAAAATCGTCCAAAGACTTGATGCACTGATAGGGAAAAGCACCCTGGAACACAAACTAGCCACATATGGGGACATTGTGTATGCCACATGCAGAGACGCCTATGGAGTAAAACTACCCAAAGAGAAAACACCTCCAAAGAAATCCAGACGCCAAGAAAAGATGGACAAGATCAAGTCCAAAAGAACAACCTCAAGAAGCAAATGAAGACCGCACTGCCAGCTGAAAAACAAGGCTTGGAAAAACTGTGGGAAGACCTGAAAGAAAAACACGCGCCCTCAGCAAAGCGGAATCTGCGAGAAGAGGAAGAGCAAAAAGAAGAAGACACAAGCGCTTCTTCAGAGACCCCTTCCAGTTTGCCAAACACTTTGAGCACCAAAAGCCGGGAAATCTGCCTGAGGTACT
>JAFLJL010006694.1:0-11264 GCA_018398815.1 Conus ventricosus
CCTGAATGGCCTTTGTTTAACTTTTTGAATTTTCGTGTGCGACTCCTTGTTGCCAACTTTTGCTCCGGGGGCCCAAACAGGCTGAGTGCACATTATTTTATTTTATCTTATTTTTTAACAGGGCGCGCTGGTGACATATCGTTTTTGAGTGAGCCAACCTTTTAGGAAGATAATAATAAAAGAAGAAAACACAAGACTCCCTTTTATATAAGATAGATCAACAAACTTGAAACCTTGTACGTCGCTGCAGTCCAAATCTCAAACGATCAGTCTTCCTCTCTGTCCGACGTTCAACACGCTCTCAGGTGAAACCACAACTTTATATGGAGCGCACAATGGGCGACCCCCCCCCCCCCCCCCCCCACCCACCCCCCCACACGTTATGTTCAGCCCCACGCTTTCAAATCGACGCAGCAGCAGCAGCAATAATAATAACAATAAAAGCAACAGGAAAAACATTAAACTCCGCACTCAAGTCCTCTGCGGGGCTAACATATAGGGAGAAATACTGAAATGATTTTCGCAAAGGCCCATACATTATAATATTGATTATGAAATTGACACCTTAATTATCCATCGTGCATTATGAACAAGTCGTCATACAGCTGGCACGCGTCATTAAGGCTAATTATTTCACCCCTTAGTGCGTTTTAACAAGTCGTCATATATCTTGCACGGGGTCGTTAAGGCTAATTATTTCACCCCTCGTGCAGTTGCTACATTATGTTTCGCTACATTATGTGTCTGTGTCTCTCTGTTCCCTCTCTCTCTATCTGATATGTCGTCTGTCTGTCTGTTGTCTCTGTCTCTGTTCTGAAATCACTATGTCTCTGTCTCTCTGTCTCTGTCTCTCTCTCTCTTTTCTTTCTCTCTCTCTCTCTCGCTCTCTCTCTCTCTCTCTCTCTCTCTCTCTCTTCTCTCTCTCTCTCTCTCTCTCTCTCTCCCCTCTCTCTCTCTCTCTCTTCTTTCTCCTCTGATATTTCTTTTGTCTATATGCATGTCATCTGTCTCTCTGTCTGTATGTCTGTCTGTCTGTCTCTACTCTTTCTTTTCTTCCTCCTTTGATACTTCTTCTTTCTGTATGTTTGTCGTCTGTCTTTCTGTCTGTCTGTCTGCCTGTCGGTCCCCTCTCTCTCTTCTCTCTCTCTCTCCCCTCTCTCTCTCTCTCTCTCTCTCTCTTTTCTCTCTCTCTCTCTCTCTTTAGTGGAAACGCGTTTGATAGAGCTCCGCTTTTGCTGCCTTATTTCGTGCTGTTTGACTTAGTCTGTTTTATTTTTTCGACATTGAACGCTAAGTGAAAAGCTGCTTGCTGTATTTGCGCAGAAATAATCTGGGACTGTTCTATTTCCTTTACTCTACATTTGAAGTTCTTTGTTTTCTTCGAAATACCTTGTTCTTTTTTTTCTAAAGTTAACCCGCTTTTCCTGTCGTGGTGCTTCATTTTGACTCACGTTTCCGGTCTCGTTTCACCTTTCAGTGACAGTGTGGTGGGTAGCTCATCAAGTGTGCCGGTGTTTACTTTCTTCTTCTCTGAAAAGGACCCAGTCTTCAGTATTTTCCAGGTCGGTTCGAATACTTAGACAAAACGCATTTGGTTCTAAAGGTGAACAAGCTAAAATTCTATGATGTAAACCTACTGATCTTAAAGTACATTTCCTGTGTGCCCAGTGCACGTGCGCTTAGACAAGGTAAATCCAGATTTCAAAAAGGAGGAAAGGAAAAATCTTAGTTACTCTCCTAACACGTCACGATCTTCTTTAAGATCCGAAAATAATCGGACACCATGATGACAGAAAAAGTACCAGGCGTCACCCCAGTGTTCCTCATTAATAAGCAGCCCCCCGCCTTTGGAAGAAAAAAAAAAAGTTCACTACGCGGAAATATGTTCTGCAGATGAAAGAAATGTGGATTCGAATCGATGGACGGTGCTCAACGGACTGGAGGCATGTGGAGGATTATCCTCGCAGTAGCGCAGCGCGCCCAAAAAACTCTTACTGCAAGGTTTTCCCTCACCGAGAGGATTCAGGTGGAGGTGAAGGAAAAGAATCCTTTCCTGATGACGTTCCCTGATGGTTCCCAACGGGAAAATACCGTCCCCCAAGTTGATCATAAGTAACTTTCCCCCTTTCCTTTTCAGATTGATGAAATATTACAAGCCATTAAAAAATTTAAAAGTAAACGTTTGCTCATAGCTCATCTAGAGAAGGATGAGACAAGCAACGGTAAACAAACCCAAGATGGAAAAACTGCAAGAAGATTTCTGTAAGTTGATGTCCCCAAAAAACCCCTTCCAAAACAATAGAAATAAGTCAGTTCAAAGGGTCTCTTTATCATAAAGAGCAAAGGTTGTCGATAGACAGAAGATGGGTGAGTGCCGAAACTGCTTCCAGAAGGGTCATGACTCTTCCTCCTGCTCAAATCTAGTGAAGTGCCGGCAGTGCTTTTCGGACGGTCATAAAGGCAGGTGACCCCGAGTGCGCAATGACGCCGGCTCATAGAGAGGGGCCATCAGGAAATCTTGATGGGATGAACTACAGCAAGCCATACATTCAGCCTGACAAAAACACAACACAACAAAATAAGACATCAGTTGATGGACAGTCACAACTAAAACCCAAATCCGACAGAAGAGGCAGATCTAAGAGTCGACCGACAGGAAATAATACACAAAGCAAGTTGAAATTCGCCAGGGCAACCCCCCGATCTGCATCAGGGAAACGCAGATTGGGTCTGCGCCATCCCTCCTCAAAAAGCCGACAAGCAAGCGCCGCCAGACAGAGAAGGAGCTTGAAGATGAACCTCCCTCAAATGACGACGAGGAGGAGGAGTGTGCCCACTCTCCGGCTTCAGTGTGGGAATGACTGGATACTCCTTGATGATAGGGGTTTGGGGTTTTGGCCACGCTTGCGTTTATGGACATTGAGTTTGGACAAAGATTTTGGGCTTTTGGGTTTTCCCAAAACATATTTGTTAAACGAACTTATTTTTGATCATGGATAGATTAAAATTTTGTCTTTAAACCACTAGAGGTTTAAGCAAAAAACTATACAAAAAGCTTTGTTTTCCACAAATTAAAAACCAGAAAAAATTCGCATGCCTCCAGGAAACGCATATAAACGGAAAAGATGCCCCCATTTTGGGGAAAAAAAAGTGGGGAGGAAAACTGCTATATCAGTCTGGGGCTAAGCACAGCCGGGGAGGAATAATCCTTACTGTAAACATTCAAAGGGGAAAATTAAGTGCTGAAACAGGCTGAAAGAATGATGATCGCTTCAGTTAATATATGTTCAAGATTTGTTCACACTAGTAAATCTGTACCGCACCAACGACAAAAAGGGATTTAAAAAATTTTTTTTCAATAAAATGAACTCAGTTCTTACAAATTACACAGATAACTTAATATAACCGGTGATTTTGACACAGTAATGTCTAAAAGACATGGACATAATATCAGGAAACTCACACTGGCAAAAGAGAACAGACAAATTTAGAGAGGGTTGGTAAACGAATTGACAGACATAGAAGAGAGTTTCATAAAGAGGAAAAATCATACACGTGGGGCAGAAGGAAATCCCTTTATAGCCAGACGTCTTGATTACTTCTTTACAAACGCGGAAGTATTGAATCAGGTGTTTTCATGCGATATACTGTCGGTTGGGCCCCAACTTGACCCCAGAGCAGTTTCTCTTGAAATAAATAAATTCACCGTTTTAAGGGGTCCAGGATTCTGGAAATTCAATAATTCATATTTGAAAGACAACGTCTTTATTATTGAGAAAAAGAATAGAAAATTGGAAATTATGCTGGAAAGTATGGAAGTCTCAATTGCGAACATATCCAGCCACTGGGAAAAAACTGCAAAATGAAGATTAAAGACATTTGTGTGAAATATGGAAAATCTAAAGCGAGTCAGACGAAAAATGAGATAATTCAACTGCTGGAAGAGGCAAGTGCCAGAGACCCACAAAATGCAAGGATCCACACACAAACTGAAACTATTAAACAAAAATTAGAACTGATCTCATTAGAAAAAGCAAGAGGAGCACAGATTAGATCGAAAATAAACTGGATTGAAAAGGGGGAAAAACACCACATTTTTCTTAGGTCTAGAGAAAAGTCGGGCAAAGAATAACATAATGACTCAAATTAAATAAAAAGGACAGTGGGGACATAATTTCAAATCAAGCAGATACTTTTAACGAACAAGTTAAATTTTACTCCGAAATGTATAGTAAGCCAACACACACAAAGGAAAACCTTAAAGAAGAACTTAATACATACCTTGCGAACGAACAATTTCCCAAATTAGACAATGAAGAGGCCAGACTGTGCGAAGGTGAGATCTCGCAAAAAGAAGCAGGTGTAGCTCTAAAATCAATGAAAAATGGCATGTCTCCGGGAAGAGGCGGCTTGACGGTTGCGTTTTATACGTTCTTCTAGAATAAGTTAAAAATGGTGGTTACCAAATCGTTAATGATGCATAGGACAGAGGGGAAATGAGCTATACACAAAAGCAAGGCATTTTAATATTACTACACAAAGGAGCAGAGCTAGCAAGGGATACCCTTAGTAACTGGAGACCAATAACACTACCAAACATAGATTATAAAATAATGGCAAAAGTGACTTCGACGAGACTGGTCAAAGTGATTTGCAAATTAATTAATGAAGACCAAGTTGGATATCTAAAGGGCAGAAACATAGCGAGCGTTATTCGTACAACTGACGACGCCATCGAATATGTTAATGCAACGAATAAATCAGGATTTTTGTTAGCTGTAGACTACCAAAAAGCATTTGACACCATATCAAAAGAATTCATGATGGAAGCATTCGAAATTTTGGTTTTGCGGAGCAGTTTAGAAACTAGGTTAAAAATTTTAGTAACAGAAACTTTCAGTAACATTTACCACGGTGGGTGGATCTCGGACTCCTTCCCACTCGAATGCGGAATTCGACAAGGATGTCCATTCTCTTCACTAGCCTTCGTGCTAAACAGTGGAGCTACTTGCAATCAAAATCAGAAATAGTCAAATTAAAGGTATAAAACTACCTGAAGTTGATAGCAACATGAAAAACAACAACAATAATAATAATGATGATAATGATAATAATAATAATATTGAAAATTAAACAATTTGCTGACGACACAACACTGTTTCTGAAGGACAGTGAAGACATGATCCTAGCCAAAGACATTATAGACACATTCACAGGTTTCTCGGACTGAAAATTGAATTGCCGTAAGACTAAAGCGATGAGATTAGGCAGTCAAAGACAAGAAACCGAAAATCTTGTATTCAAAACAGAAAACAAATTGAAGATACTAGGCATTATTTTCACAAGTGATAAAAGCGCTGTAAATGTTGAGGACAACTGGGAAAACAGAATCGAGAAAATCGAAAAATATATAAAACTTGGAGCCATAGAGACTTGGGAATTAATGGGAAATTAATTATTATTAAAACATTTCTGTTATCACAGTTGGCTTTGTCATGTAGAGTATTGGCATACCAAACACGTCATTACTGCAGTCAACGGAATGCTTTATAAATTTCTCTGGCAAAGAAAAGTTAGTAATAGAAAAGCTTTTGAAAAGATTAAAAGGAAAATTATGGAAGATGACAAATCAAATGGTGGGCTAAATATGGTTAACTTACAAAGGGCACAAGAAAGCTATTATTTGGAATGGGCAAGAAGTTTATTGACGAGTGTAGACAAGAAATGGGCTCGGATCCCGAGATGGCACATAAGTAAGGTCTTGAGTGGCTTAGGATGCTTTGAAATAAATTGTAAACTGAATGAAGTCGTGGGAATTGAAAAGATAAAAAGCTCCTTTTGGAAAACAGTAGTACAAAACCTATCTTAAAAACAAAACATGTATGAGCCTAGCTGATGTAGACAGAGTAAATATCAGCAGACAACTTTATGGAACAACACTTTAATCAGATTCAAGGAGAAAGTGCTGTACTTTCCCCTGTGGAAAAAGGCAGGACTGGAACGAAAATGAGCGATATCATAAAAAGCAGCAAAAACAGCCTCCTGACCAGAGAAGACGTTACAGATAGAATCGGAAGGAACCACGCAGTCACTTTTTTCGAATACAACGCACTGATTAATGTCAAACCAAACATCTGGAAACGATGGACAGAAGATGGCCTGTTAACTGCTGTAAACACCAAAAACGAAAAGGTAGTTATGCCAGACTTCATGACAAATGGACCCAAACCTAAACATATTGCAGCCTTTTTATAAAAAGAAAGAGCCAGTAAGCAATCCTGTTCAGTCAGTGCAGAGGCATTTGGTTAAGAAAATTAAACGTTGTGCTGGATGAGAGTATATGGCTACTTGCGGTAAAAGCAACTAAGGAAACTAGACTGTAGGAAAAACCTACATATATCTACCCAACGAATATATTGCTGCACAAAATGAAGGAGTTGACAATAATAAATGCTCCTTCTGCAGGGACGAAATTGACTTTATAGAACATTTCTTCTACCTTTGTGCACCGGTGAGAGCGTTCTGGAAAGATGTAGAAAGGCATGTACAAACAAAGTTGGATCTGAAACAAAGTTAACTTTAAATAACGTTCTCTTTGGTGTAACCATGGTGGAAACAGACTTGAAAAGTCTCGGCATATTAAATCATATCATTTTGATCGGGAAAATGTGCATTAGCATATATAAGAAAACTAAAGCTCAGACACCATTACTCATTCTGTTTGAATACAACGTACAGAACAGAAACGTTTTTTAGACAATGGTAGGAAGAGAGACAGGTTAGCTGGGAGACGAGAGGGTAGCGGGGATAAGGAGAAACATAGGAGAGATGGGACGGGTTCAGGGGGAGTGCGAGGGGGTAAAAACATTTCTCGAACGCAAGCCAAACCAAACAAAGCCAAAGTGAAAACACAAAAAAAGGCTGCCTATTACAAACATAGGACACCCGTAAAAAAAAAAAAGTTTAAGTGGAGCGGGGAAGAGAGGAGAAAAAAGAAGAAAGAAAAGAAAAAAAAAGAACGTAACAAAAGGCACGGAAAGGATGGTGGTATCTTGAAGTATACTGCTGTGTATTTACTTCTTTTTTTCTTTTTCTTTTTGTGGCTTGAGGAAATATTTGTAGAGCATGCTAGTTACTAATATGTCACATATTCATGTTTCTTGGTGCATGTTCATGTGATGGGTTAGAATTGGATTTTCTTTTTATTGGATGTTGCTTCTTTGAATGCTTTATTTGACGTTTCAATCAGCTTTCTGTTCGTTGAACGCGAAAAACAAAAAAACAAAAAAACAAAAACAAAAAACAAAACAAAAAAGAAAGAGTAAAGTGCAGTACACGTGAAAAAAATGTTATGTCTTCCAGGGATAATTTAACTGATTATGATTATGTGCTCTAATTAACCAACACTAACCTACTTTCCTCCATCGTGAGCAACCATAGTCATAACAGAATCGTCACGGCATGGCTAGGTACCCGTTATCAAGTGAAATGTTAGAAATATAAGATGACTTTTTTTTAACTCTGTCAGGTTTCCATACCTTTAGAGTGAATGATTGATGAAAGTATGGTTGGTTTTTCAATTTTGAAACTTTTTTTCCTTTCCTAAATGAAAGATTTCAGGTTATTTATATTTGTTTGTCATTTCTTTGGGATAGGTCAGATTTCCTCAAGTTGTAGAAATTGTTCGATAGAACTACGATTGTTTGAAATTCTGCTGTCCAATTTCCACCTACCAATTTAAAGAATTAATAGAAATTTGAACTTTCAAAAAAAAAAAAGAAGAAGAAAAAACAGAGCTTGGTTTCCTAGTTCTCCATTGATCATTATGGTCGGTGTCTCGGCTGACAGATTACATTTTTTTCCGACAAGCACAGCTGTGGTACCTCTCTGCTTCTTCACCTCTTTCACCCCCTGCTTCTCAGCTGACGGTTAAACAGGTGGTCAGGTAATCGTAAAACAACTTTGACATCATTGCTTCTATCTTTGTCTTTAAAACAAATGCCTGTGAAATGTCACAACGTTTTTCCTTACATTTTTCTTGTTAGCTGTGTCATTGTCATGTCAATTGACAATCGGTTTTCAAAGAAAACCCCAGTGACACAAACGATTTAATGACTTGTCCTTACTTGTTTCACTACCATTTCTCTCGTGCTGCTAGATGATCTCTTTCCAGAATAGGTAATGACCTTGACCTTTATCTAGTTTTTCCGTCGATCCAGTTCATCTAGATGCTGTTGGGAGTAAAATGAGTTAGTTCGCAAATGCTAAAGATAAATATTAAGTGAACAGCCTAATAAACATTTAGAAATAGATTTAAGAGTATACTAGATAGCAATGAAGGAGTCGATCCATCAACAAAACCCTCAATACCTGATTCATTAAAACGCTCTTTTGTTTTGGGACAATGAAACAGTAAATGACTGACACTTATAGAATCCCCACACAAACATTTAATATCTTTGCAATATTTCTTTTTAAAAAACGATTTTAACGAAGGCTATGGATTAGACTTTCAATCTCCCTGGATGAAAAAAATAAATCTTTTGAATGATGTTGTCCCATTGTTTTTGTCATTACATTTGATGCAATTGTTAAAATAATATATGTCCGAGTTCCTCGGTGTTTTTTGTTGCATTATCATGAGATGTTTTATTTATAAAAAAAGAAACATTCTTCCAGATCTAAGCAAACATTATTGTAATTATCATGAGATGTTTTATTTATAACAGAGAAACATTCTGCCAGATCAAAGCGAACATTTATTGTGACTGTGCCACAAAGGGTTTGAGCTCCCTTTTTTTTGCAGTTTGGGTCTCCCTAGATTCATTGCTGATATACCACAATGAGAAGGCACCCAACAAAAAGTAATATTAATCCCTTTTTTGGAAAAAAGAAGGTGAACTATACGTTTGATTTCATTTTATCATGTCAAATCGTACACATGAATTAGAAGACTTAATACCATTCAACGTGCTTTTGAATCAGCGCATATTACATTGACGTTTTTATGGGAAATTCAAAATGAAATCCAACGATTTGAGTATAAACAAGTAAATTCTGCGCTATATATAGACAGACTTTTACCAAGATAAAATGACTTTTCTATTTTAAGCTAGGAAAATTATGAAAGCTGTTCCCGTGCTATTATCGTCTAACACTGAGCCATCTGGGGAATATTTTAAAGTGATGTTTGTACTTATTTCTAAGGGGGTGTAGACAAAATTTCTCAAAATGTTGGGAAAATCCTTTTCAGTTAAATTACTGTAGTCAATGTCAAAGGAAGCATTTGATTGTACCCATTTTGGAATGGGTGGAAAACGTAGGTTTTCCGGCAATATTATTTTTATCTATTTTGTATCTTTTAGAAGATCGAGGTAAATGAATAAATAGATTTTGTGGATTGTATATATTGTCCACGTTTTCCAAAATCCTTTTCCGATTCTAAACAAACCCTTCTGAGCAAAAACATTTTTGTGAGAAACTTTTTAAGATGAATTTTTAAAGTAGAAGCTTTTCTAATATCAGATAGAAAATAGAACTCCCACTTCGTTGTATGTCCCTAAGTTTGATGTATGTGTGCGAAACCTAGGGCAATTTTGAAGGCTTTGCAATCAGTGCTCTGAAGTTTATTCAAAGATATTAGGTGCATTAAAAAATACTTCTTGAGCATATGTAAGTCTTGAGCGTACAAGGGCAGTTGCTAAAAAAAGTTTAAAAATTTAGTGTCTTGCCCCCAAGATTGGGTTTTCTGACAAAATTTAAGGAAATTCATACTTTTTCTTGCTTTATATAAATATGGTCAATATGAATAAATCCATGTTAGTTTGTACTTAGGATTACACCTAAGAATTTAAAACGCTTTTAGCAAGTTTAAACTAGTGCCGTCAAGGTGAAAACTAAAGCTTATTGGATCAAAAATTTCCCGAATTAAAAAAGCAAACAAATTCGTTTTTTTTAGGTGAAAGAGATAGTCCGTTTTTTATGTAACAATGTACTGATTTATTTAGTTCGTGTTGATATTTAATGTTAATAAATTCAGTGATCTTGACGGAGTATTTCTTTCATCGTTACTTTTCTCCATAGACATATATTGTCAGCAAATTGAGCTAACTCTGTATCTTTAGAAAGACCTTTGGGTAGATCAGAAATCAAAATATTAAACAAAATTGGAAAAATTATCGATCCTTGGGGTAAGCCCATTTGTAAAGGTCTTGGGTTAGAATAGGTATTTCCTACTTTTGTTGAATATGCCTGCGATGAAGAAAACATGAATATATTTGTACATGTTTCCATTAATACCAATATTCTTTAATTTAACAAAAGCTGCTTGTGCCATACTTGTTCATAGGCTTTTCGTATATCAAAAAATGTTGCAAGTACGTTTTTACGACGTGCAAAATGATGCTTTACATACATGCGTTGTGAGTCTGACCAAATGTTCTATTGATGATCTGCCTGTCTGAAATGCAGCTTGGTTGATTGGTATGATTGTATGTTTATTACAATGATGAACAAGTCTTTTTGAAACGATCTTGTCCATCAATTGACATGTATTTGATGTTAATGCAACAGGTGGATAAACTGTATATCTGTCACTGAATAAGACAGTAGACAGGGATATATGTAATTAATATATCCCCCGTTATAACCACCCCTTTCCCCCTTTTACTAAGTATGAACGCCACACAACAAACACACACAAAAGAAAATACAGTGCACAAACAGAAGGCTTTATTTGCATTCACACACGCACTCTCACCCACAGAATGGCAGATGAAACACCAATACCTTTATATATCCGACACATAGGCAGTTTTCCCCACACATACACACAAAAAAAAAAAAAAAAACCCCAAAAGAATCCAACAATACTATCAATACTCGACCATCAACACATGGCCCCTTATGCATACCCGTGCACGCCATGTGCTGTACGTTTACATATAACAACCCTTCCCTCAGGAGGCACAAATACACACCTCAGCCCACCAAAGGCTAATACCCGAAGGAACAAGGGTGACTCATCACATCCCCTGGTAACCCCAGGCTGAAATACCAAACAAGGTTGAAACCTCATAAACCTGAGATGCCCACGCGATGTCTCTTTTCCAAAATGTATTCTTTCTGCTAATTTTATATGCCGGTGTCAAACCACCCGACACAAAAGCTTAACCCCAAATGTTCAACACAATTGTTCAAGTAACCCGCACCCAATGTTGTACTTTCAATACTTCATCCGAAGTCCCGGCGGGTACTTGACACAG
>JAFLJL010006695.1:0-15379 GCA_018398815.1 Conus ventricosus
ACTACGGCCTTCCAAGTGTGAGCTAGGAAAAGCTGAGGTGTCCTACTGGGTACAGGATTGGAAGGGGAGTTATCAGGCCTGAGGAAGACAAATGGAGCGCATTCAGTCAGCTACGCGCCAGTAGAAGAAGCAGGTACGCAGTTTCCTGGGTTTGTAGGTTCTACCGACGATTCATCCAAGGTTTTCTGAAATAGCGTTGCCACTCACTGACCTGACCAAGGGGAATCAGCCTCGCATCGTGGTGTGGAATCCGGAGTGTGAGGAGGCGTTCCAGAAGCTAAAAGATTGTTTCTGCATGCCGCCTGTATGCCACTTACCAGTTCGGGACGTCGTTTCATTCTGAAGACCGATGCCTCTGAGGTCGGCGTAGGAGCTGTGCTGTGTCAGGAACATGACGACGGAGTCCATCCGGTAGTGTGCGCCAGCAAGAAGCTCAATCCAGCTGAACGCAACTATTCCATCGTGGAAAAAAGAATGTTTGGCTCTGGTATGGGCGGTTCAGAAGTTTGAATCCTACCTTTATGGGTAGAATTCACCCTACAGACGGACCATTCGCCACTTCAGTATTTGGAGAGGGTCAAGTCGCCCAGTGGTCGAATCACCAGATGGGCATTGTTACTACAACCATTCCAGTTTGTGGTGGAGGCAATTCCGGGACGTGAAAATGTGGTTGCAGATTTCTTGAGTCGTATGGAGTAAGGGTTCTGTGCCAAGAGCTTAAAACAGTAGAGGAAGAAAGGGTTTATTGTTATTTCCAAATGCTGTAACACTAAGGACTGACGAAATGCAGAATCAGTGTACATGCATCTTCACAGAATGAGGTCTTGAGAAGTCTGCTGTAAAATTCGTCAGTAATGTGTTTATCTTTTTGGTCCAGTGGAATTACAGTAATATTTCTTTGGTCCAGTGTCACAGTAATATTTCTTTGGTCCAGTGAAATCACAGTAATATTTCTTTGGTTCAGTGGAATCACAGTAATATTTCTTTGGTCCAGTTGAATTACAGTAACATTCTTTGGTCCAGTGGAATCACAGTAATATTTCTTTGGTCTAGTGTCACAGTAATATTTCTTTGGTCAGTGGAATCACAGTAATATTTCTTTGGTCCAGTGGAATCACAGTAATACTTCTTTGGTCCAGTGTCACAGTAATATGTCTTTGGTCCAGTGGAATCCAGTAACATTTCTTTGGTCCAGTGGAATCACAGTAACATTTCTTTGGTCCAGTGGAATCACAGTAACATTTCTTTGGTCCAGTGGAATCACAGTAACATTCTTTGGTCCAGTGGAATTACAGTAATATTTCTTTGGTCCAGTGGAATTACAGTAATGTCTCTTTGGTCCAGTGGAATTATAGTAATATTTCTTAGGTCCAGTGGAATCACAGTAACATTTCTTTGGTCCAGTGGAATCACAGTAACATTTCTTTGGTCCAGTGGAATTACAGTAATTTCTCTTTGGTCCAGTGGAATTATAGTAATATTTCTTAGGTCCAGTGGAATCACAGTAACATTTCTTTGGTCCAGTGGAATTACAGTAATATTTCTTTGGTCCAGTGGAATCACAGTAACATTTCCTTGGTCCAGTGGAATCACAGTAATATTTCTTTGGTCCGTGGAATCACAGTAATATTTCTTTCCATTTGTTTCAGTTTCCGCTGCAGTTATCTCCCTTTGAAACTAGTTTCACTTCAGTTAAAAGTTGTGCTGAAAAACAAACAATATTTTTCAAAAAGTCCGAAATAAGTTGGGTTAATGGAAAGAAAACGAACTTCAGTACAAATTTGTGTGAAAAAAAGGCAGTTACCTTAATCCCAAAAACCCTCATTTTGAAAATGCAAGAATTTGCTTTCATGCATCCGCTAAGAAACTATGAAATAAAAATCTTGATTTAAAAAACCAAGGCCAAAATTTTACAAAAAAAAAGGAAGGTTAGTTTCAAAAACTTCGAAAAAAAGGGGAAAAACGCTTTTCTTATTTTGGTTAAAAACCCAAGGTAAGATATCTTTAGCCTAGTCATGTTGAAAAAAGAAAAAGCAGATCCTTGTAAAACCCAAAAACTAAAAAAAAAAAGACTTTTTCCCCCTTCAAAAAAAACCAGTGTCATAAAGGCAAAGAGTGATGCCCACGGGTTTTGGGTTTCCCCAAAGGTTAAAGTAAAAAGACATATTTTGGGTTTCCCCACAGTGTTGGAAAGTCAAAGACAGTACTTTCGGTTCCCCAAGGTTATAAAGTCAAACATGTTCGTTGGTTCCCCACAGTGTTATAAAGTCAAAGACACGCTATTTTGGGTTCCCCACAATTTTGGGAAAGTAAAAGAAAATTACGGGGGGTTACACGTTTAAAGTCAAAGAACTTTACTTTGGGGTTCCACAGTGTTAAAAATAAAACACCAACTTGGGTTCACCCGTTTATAAAGTCGAAGAACGTTACGTTGGTTCCCCCAAGTTTTAAAAATTTCAAAACACGTTTATGTTCGGGCCCCCCACAGTGTTTAAATCAAGCCCCTGTGGGCCCCCCACGTGTTATAAAGTCAAAGACACGTTACGTTGATTCCAAGTGTTAAAAAGTCAAAGACACTTTATGTTCGGTCCCCAGTGTTATAAATAAAAGACCGTTATGTCGGTCCAATGTTATAAAATCAAAGAATTTATGTTGGGTCCCACAGTGTTAAAAAAAGTCAAAGAACTTTATTTTGGCCCCCACAGTGTTATAAAGTAAAGAACCGTTTGTTGGGTTTCCCCGCATGTTGTAAAGCAAAGCCCGGTTAGTTCGGTTCCCCGGTTATAACCCAAACCGTCAGTTGTGTCCCCCAAGTGTTAAAAAAGTCAAAAACGTTATTTTCTTTCCCCGCATGTTGTAAAGCCAAAACACGTTACCTTGTCACACGGGTGCAGCCATCCGTTGACAGCCTGGTAAGTTCCCTGTCACCGCCCCAGGATCGTCCGGGGTTCGTGGAAAAAGGGCCCACATTGGCCTGTGAGTTCTGTCGTACCTTCCGGTCAAGTCTGACACAATACCCCGTGCCCAGCTAGGGACTTTTTTTTACCCCAAACAAACAAAAAAAATAATAAAAAAACTTCAAAGTCTCCCCCCACCCCAACCCTCCCCCTTAAAATAAAAATCCCCCAACCGGGGATAGGAATTCATTCAAGCGTGAACCTTAAGTAAAAAGACAGCGAGAATACACTGGAAATTTATGAATTGTTGAACTGATTTGACAGAGGCTTTAAAAAATGGCAAAGCTTTAAACTTTGATATTAGGGCAATGCAAATCTAAACAGTAGCTGAAGGGAAAAGAGGGGGATTCTCATTCACGCATGGCACTGTGCCCGGAGGTGGTTTTTGCACCCCTGGTTTTGGGGCGCATGATGAAAAATAAAGGGATGCAGAGGGGCCCTGTTCCCCCAAATGGGGTCACAGCACTTTGCTGTCTTTTACTTGTTTTCCCGGATCGCATGGCTTTTTGTGTGTAAACCCCGGTCCCGGATAACTCTCAACTTGCCCGTGGTTTGTTTATTTTTAGTTTAAACCCCGTGGATTCCCCACGTTTTTGAGGATTGCTGTCATGGATTATCATTTCCTAATTTTTGGTGCTTCCTAGTCTTATCACAGTTATGACTGTTTAGAGTATTCACTGTGCCTTCTCAAGTGATGACGTTATGGTGTATTTCCCGTACCTTCATCACAGGAGATGTTCAGGTGTTTCCCGTCCTTTATCACAGTGATGATTTCATGGGTTTTTATGTACCTCTCACGGAGATGTTCAGGGAACTGTTTAGGTGTATTATGTCCCCCATACAGTGAGACTGTTATGGTAATGTTAAAAACTAAAATGTGGTTCTGGAAACATCCCTCTAATAGTTTCGAGGGGATGACGCCAAAACAAATTTATTAGTCCCACAAGTAAACTTCAAAAAGAATTAAAAATGATAATCCCCTACAATTTTTTCAATAACCAAAAAAATAAGATTATTCAAACAAACAGGGGAAATGAAAAAAACAGTTACCCCCAATCATTTTTTCATGCTATAGTTTTAAAAACAACTACAAATTATAATATAAACTTACCTTAAATGTCTTGTTCAAGGATTACTCTTCACTTGAGAAGTAGAGGCTGTTCAGGCGGAGCAGTAGCAGGTTCAGTTTCCATTTTTTTTGACTACAACCTAGCTGCAAGGGTTTAAATATACTGACAAACAAGCACTCCGTCATTTTTTTAAACATAGTAACATTACTACTTACCTAACATTGCACCACATATTGCAATACATATGTCTTTCCTGTCCGACCTCTGTTAACGTCCTGTCACGGTCAGAGCAATCTGTCACGGTACTAGTAGGATGAGGACTTCTCACCCCCTAAAAGCGGAGGCAGTAAGCGAGCAGGAGACGGAGATCACGACTGCCCTAAGGGCCGATACGCGACATCACATGATCGATGTGAGGTTCTATGAAGAGACACTACGGCGATGACGAGGCTTGCATCTTAATGGGCAAATCAGATTTAAAAACGTTAAGAAAAAATGACAGACTGTTTAAACATATGTTTAGGCCGTTCCCAAGGGTGTACTCACATGGGAAAAGCAGTCAGCTCCCTTGAAAGACCCGATACTGTACCTACTGAACCATACTAGCTGAGCATGACTGACTCCTAGACCGGTTCATTACTAGTTAAAGAATGAGATTTGGGGTTAATAGGTGTCTTTGTTTGTTTGTTGTTTTATGTCGTTTAGGCGTCTCCCAAGGTGACAACGCACAAAACACATGCTGAAAAAAGGCAGTCAGCTCCCTTGAAAGGTCCGAAGTTTACCCGCTACATCCTTACCAGCTGATTCTCGACATTACTATTAAACGCCTTAGGGGCGATGGATATGACACAAGGATGCTCGGTAATTGCATTGCGAGATCGATATGTGCTCGCTAGTAAAGACCTTAAAGGCGATGAAGAGCATGCACTGTAATTTACACGCCTATCTGTCAACTTATAAAGAATTTTTTTTTTTTTTATTTTTTTTTTTTTTAACAATCGAACTGTATAATCGAATCTGGAAGGCTATATTTACGTGTCAAAAAGGAAAAAAATCATGTTGCATCAGAGCATCGTGATATTAATGTAAATAACATGTTTTCCCCCGTCCGCTGATCGTTCGAGCTATAAAACGACTAAAGTCAAACCAAAAAGTAATGTTAACTTTAGTCAGTCTTACAGAACGAAGGACCACCCAGGAAACACCACGAGGAGGTGGGGGATTGTTTCCCAAAAATAATGGATTAAAACAGCACACTCTGATACAAGAAAAAAAGAAAACGACTATTAGAACACTCATCAACCACAATCACGTTGGAACGCTATCATACAAATAAAAGAAGCTAATGGGAAGGGTCAATGAAACAAAAGTCTATACAGGCGTAGGAAAAGTTGTGACACCGTTAGAAGCGAGAACTCGTTTAATATAAAAAAAGGAAAGAGAAATTGCGGGTTTGAGCGTACGTAAATATAACATTTTCCGTCCGTTCTGAACCCTATGTTTTTTCCACTCCCACTCTCTCGCGTTTGAAGAACCTTTTGGTAGGTTTCTTTGGTGAAGGCGTTGTGTTTTTTACTCAACCCTTTACAGCTGAGTTTGGTTTGTTCTGTCCAGAACAGAATGGTTTTAGAACAGAGCCCCACAAAGAAATCCCCTGTGTATTCGATTTTGAACAAGCCGGGTGTCCGTTTGTCATATTTGGCACGGGCCAGGCAATCGGCGCACTGTTTGGGGTCCCACGCCAACTCGCTGTTGTATCCAGTTTGAAAGAGTGAAACGTGTCGTTGACAAGCTTGACTCGGAAACCACCGATGGTACTCAACGAAAAACTGCTGTCGCATGGAGGGTCGTACACATTGGTCAACCTTCGACGACTGAGTGCCATGTACAGCGAATCCGTATCCATCTCCAAAAGTTGAAAATCTGATCTGTCGACAAATTTGTCCAAACAATCGTAATAAAACTGCAACATTTCGCAACTTGGCATATTGGTAGACGAAATAACCAATCTGGATCGGGGTGCCAGTTGATCTTTTTTTTACTCATTTCCACTTCTACAACACCGCCACCTAGCTCGGTCAGTTTTTGAAAACGACTTCATTGACGAGATTGGGGGCTTGATCCACGGTGACATAATGAATGTCTCGGTGTTTGGCGATATTAGTCAGCGTTTTACCATAAGCACTGTTGCCTAACAATTTGAAAGTTTCAGCCAAAATAGTCTGCGATGAATCCTTATCACCCTGTCTGCGTGCCTCAGGACACACCGTTCACCAAATTCCTTGAAACACAGGTTGGGTGTGTACTCAATGACTAATGTGATGTTGGTCACAACAAGACCATGTTCCAAGTACCACTTGAGTAAAGGGGTACACAACAACAGTTTTTTGGCAAAGTAGCTCCCGACCATAAGTATGACGTGGTTGACTGAGTAGGTTGTGTTTTCCGTATAGTCGCGCATGTACTGTCCTATGTGTTCTCTACAACAAAGGCGTTTTTTGAAGATGGGTTGCAGTTCAGAAAAGTGTTCCTTGAGATGGTCTGGTACATAGATATCACATTCAATAAGACCAAACAGTCGATCGTTTTTGACAGCCTCCAAAATAGCTTTTTGCTTAATGGGTGATACGCCTTGAAACGGTGTAGTTGTAGGAAAACGAGTTTCTACAAATCGTGTAATCAGTGGGTTCTGTTGTTTTTGTTTTTGCCATTCACACTCCCACATTTCTACCACAGTCACTCGCACATCGTCACGAGGATAGTTGGTAATGTTTTGTGTGTTTTGTCTGAGTTCTGTCAAAGGTTTCTCGTTGAAGGGGTGGGTATGTTTGCCTCGAGTGAGCTCACAGTCATGACCGTGAAACAGACAGCCGTGAAACTGGTAGACAGTGTGGTTTTGCGCATCCCAACCATCGACTCGGATACGTCTGTTTCCTAAACTGTGTTCTTTGTTGTTGTACTTGTGTTGGATATGAATGTTGTTTGTGTGCATGAGCCACTCTAACCATTCTCGCGCTTGGCCGACCATACACGTCCGTTTTTTCCGCCCGAAAGCCTGTCTCGCATCTTCTGATCGTGGGGTGTTCTGTGGGCATAGGTTGCATGATAGCCCAGAGATACAGCGCGTTGGCGTCATATCCCTGCACCAACTGTACGGTTTGTCTGCCCTGCCACGAATAAAGGTTTGTCTTGTTCATGGTATCTGTGGAAAATGATGGAAGGCCCACCGACAATGTTGTTACGCAGCAGCGTGTGTATGTCTTTTTGCCGTTCGCTGAAGAGAGAAAAGTACACGTCAGGGGATAGTGTCTGAAACAAATATTTCAACGTAATACCTGGAACAGAGACCGTCTTTGAGAAGACCGATACCTAAGCGTGAATACAGATCAATCTGAGCTTGGAGAGCCTGCAGAAAGGGTACCACATCTTTGTTGTTGTACCACACAAGAAAATCTTTTAAAGTGGTCATCTTGTATTGTTCCCACACCTTTGACAGAAAGCGTATTGTTCTTCCGTGATGTTTTTCGTTTTGAGTCGGCTGAAGAAAGCAGAGTATGGTGGGAGACACCTGTCATTCAATTTGTCCAAACTTGTCATGTACTCGTAACAAAAGTACCCTTTAGGTTCCTCTACTCCAAACGCATCGAGATATTTAGAATAGCTGAATCCAGGAGCTAAAAAATTGGCAATGTCTAAAAACTTGAGCTTCTGAGTGGCAATGCACATGATTGATTGTTTGCGCTTTATAACGTACTTAAACGCTCTAGAATTGGGGAGGTCTTGTTTTTTGAAGCCAAACTCATCATTGTCATCATCCTCATCATCACCGCCAGATCAAACCCATCGGGACTTGAGATCGTCCTCAGACAGGTTTATAAACATCCGAATCAAGTAAGGTTTGATGATTGTTGAGGTCATAGTTGGAAGAATTGAACCCTACCACAGGGAGTTCATGCAGATTAGTCATCTAATTTGTCTTTAAGCGCTTTTGCGGGGAATGGTGGACGCGTGTTGTAGAGTCGTCATGGTCCTGCGTAGGTTAATGAGTGCTCTAATGTATCGAACACATCCTCGAATGTGTATGAAGGAGACAATAAGAGGCGTCGAACGTGTTGAAGTAGATATCTATCATACGATTGACCAGTTGTTGTGGGTCACCGTCACTGACGAAACAGACAGCATCTTCAAATCCAGGTACATTAGAAGCGACAGACACGGAGAGCGGAACGTGTCTGGCCGTGTATGTTGTGCTAGAGTGTGCTTGTTTCGTTTGTGGTAGATCATTCGTCTCAAAAAACCCAAAAGTCAAATAGCCCTATAAGGAAACACAAAATCGGGTGACGGAAATACCGTACCCACAGAGTTCTTGTAACACTGATTCAGGAGGTGTGTATACTCCCCTTTGTACGTGTGTTTGGACTGACCGCCCTGACACGTCCTTTCGTGTTTTTTTAGTGTCCTTTCCGTGGGCCAGAGTTTTTGGCATTTGGAGCAAGCCAGAGCGTGTCCCAACTTGTCAATATCAATGATATGCATAAAATGTTGTTTGTACTGTAACACTCTGATTGTGTCCGCGTGTTTGTAGTCACTGCGGCGAACCGGGACAAGAAAAGGCGGTGACTGCGTTTCGTCATATTGAAACACATCGACATTGACCCGCAAGGCGTTTTCAACCGACTCCAGCTCTGACAGGGTGACGCCGGGAAATGTACGGGGGGTAAACGACCCGTCCACTGGTTGAAAGAGAGCTTTTGTTGACTTTTGAGAGAGTGGAAAGAATGCACCTCGGTGAAGAGCGGACAACGAAACAAAAAAAGCCCGCTCTGTAAACGAAACCGTTGTGTTCGTCTCTTGAACAGTGTGTAGAAAAGGGTTGTTGGCGATGAAAGCGGGCAAACTATCGCAACCACAGCCGATAGGAAAATCGGGTAGATGATACACGTAAAACGACGTAGACGCGATCGCTTGGACAGAGTAGCGAGAGTTGGGGCGTTCTTTTTTGAACGTGTTCCAAAATGTCATGATCATTTAAGTCTGAAAGAAACGTCAAAAAATCCTGTTTTGAGTTGATGAGTCTGGGTTTCTCCAGGGCGCTATGGTTGTTATGAGAAGCGTGAAAAAGGAAAAGTCTCCCCTCTCTTTGTGTTTCAGAACAAAAGAATGAGAAAAGTTATTTTGAAACGTGTGTTTTTGTTCATGAAAAAGATCTAAGAGCTGGTCATCCCACTCTGGGACCATCCGAAGAAGGGTCCCAAAACAAAGTATAGACAGACTGAATTTTCCGGGGCGCTTATGAGTTTTGATAGCGTTCCAATGCTTGTTTAGATCTCTTTTACTTCAGAGATAAATGGTCTAACAGTCGTTTTTCATTCGAGCGTGTGTTTAATCTTTTTTGGGGAGAGTGAAAAGACACATGTGCCTCACTCGCGCGTTTGCGCTTTTTGTACTCGGAGCTTGAGACCCAGTCTGTGTTGACTGTCCACTGTCATGAGTTTTGAGGTGTTTGCGCAAGTACTCCTTGCGTGCAAAACCCGTGTTGCACACAGGACAGGTAGGTTAATTAGTCCCTCATGATGGCTCCGGACATGACGGGTACGGTTTGAATTGCGGGTAAATACTTTACCGCAAACGTGACAGGGGAACGCAGCTTCCTTTTTATGTTTGGATTTTATGTGCTGCACTAGATTGTCCTTGCGACAAACGTCATGTGGCACTTCTGGCAAGAAATGGCGGTGGCCTGATCCATTTTTCTTTTCCTGAAAAAAAAGAAAAAAAACTTTTGACAAAAAAAAGTAACCATACATTGATCGAACTTGAGAGGAAATATCTTAATAAGCAGCGTTAAGCATCAGGCCAGCTATTATTACAGCCTGATGACTGAGGTATGCTGGTCATAATTTGGCAGCCTGAATGTGTGTTGTGTATTTTTTTATACAGCGTTCCATGACTTGTGTTTGAGGATTACTCCCGGATTGCAGGTGACAATTACCGGAAAGTGGTGGTAGCACCAGTACCACCATCACCACCACCACCACTCCGCACCACCTCCGCACGCCGAAAACAAGTTGTAAGTAATGGTCTTAATACTAATACATAAAAAGCAGATCAATAATATTTAAAAAAAAATTTAATTAAAAAAATAAATAAATAAACAAAGATTGCTCGGTTTTGTTCAGACACTGTTTACTGGGACGAGGCACCCTGGAGGACCCAATCGAAATTTTTGATATTTAAAAAAAAAGAATGCAGTAAAAGCAAATGTCATAGTCAACTGGAGTGTGCCCGAGTGAATTATTCTGTGTGTTAAAGATTCATATTTCTTTTTTTTTATAAGACCAGTAAATGAATGCGTGTTGAATGGTTTCGGGAAGGCGAGGCGTGCTCATCTTACAAGGAAGTCTGTCATATAACACTAGAGAGAAGAGGTATTTTGACAGTCAGTCATACTTCACACAAGATAGTCTCTCGGAGGGACAGACTAAGAGAGAGATAGGAAAAGACAGAAAGTAGGTGCAAAAAATTAGTCATACCTCTCTCTCTCTCTCTCTGAAAGATAGTCGGATACATCTCTTGACACACTGACACAGGAAAAGGAAGGAGTGAAGAAAGGCCAAAGACGGAAGCGTACACAGTTAGATCAGTCCCCCAAACACACACCAGGCAGTCAAACGTGATCCCTTTCACCAATTTACTTATCCCATCAGACCAACAAAAAAAATATATACAAGCGCGCATCGAAACAAACATTTGCAAATGGTGAAATCATGCAAGAAAAAAACTCTGCCGCCCCCTCCCAACCCAATGTTCAACAGTCAGTTCAGTTACCTTTTTTTTTTTTGTGGCGAGAGCTAGAGATTGTACACTGGGTAGAGAGAGGTCTTTTCTGGCAGTAGTGATGCTAGGAAAGCACTGGCAAACAGGATAATGTTACTGTTTTTATAGGGTATCTGCACACGTTCCTTAATTCCCTGAGGGTCAAATTCACCGATTTAACGGTTATGAACTTAACTTTACAAAAAAAGCTCTATTGGGATTGGTTTAAAATGTTATGACAGATCCTACATTAACTGAGTTACACATAGAGGAAGTAACCCAAAAAAACAAAAAAACAAAAAACAAAAAAATGTTGGGATTGTCACAAAGTTATGGAAGACATTTAACCCAGAAAAAAAAAATCATAGCCCCGGGTGGGTACACTTAAAAAAACAAGGGAGTGTCACGAGGTATGGAGGACATTAACCCTCAGGACAAAAAAATTATAGTGGTACACTTCATCAATGTCAAACATAAAACAAGGGAGTGTCACAGGTTATGGAAGACATTAACCCAGAAAAAAAAAATATAGCCCCGGGTGGGTACACTTAAAAAAAACAAGGGAGTGTCACGAGGTTATGGAGGACATTAACCCTCAGGACAAAAAAAAAATTATAGCTCCCGGTTGGGTACACTTCATCAATGTCAAACATAAAACAAGGGAGTGTCACAAGGTTATGGAAGACATTAAAAAATTGATAGCCCCGGGGGTTACACTTGACAAAAAACAACATCAACAAAAAGTGTCACGAGTTATTAAGGCCATTAACCCAGTAAAGCCTCAGGGGAAAAAAACAAAAACGGATTGACACGAGGTTATGAAAGACAGTAATCCCTCAGGAAAAAAAAAATCCAATGGTTGTGACATGTCATAATAAGATAAACAACACTTTTTTTTTTTCGTACATTGGCTGATTCCACCACACATATATTTCAATAATTCACACAACATTGTCAATGGCGCCATCCTGAGAGGCGTTCAGAGTGGGATTATTCTTGACGGTGCAAGCCTCTCGCCTTCTTTTCTTTTCAGGAAAGGTGCCTGTCGCTGCATCATCTGTCGTAGCATCCCACCATTCAACACTGGGGCGAGGAAGCTGGGACTCCGGGAGGTACGTGACCCAGCTTCCTGAGCTTTAACTGAGTTTTAACTGAGCATGACAAAGCCGACTCTACTGTGACTTGGTCGAGACACTGTGCTTGCAGCTAATTACAGGGCGTATTAGGCGGCAATAGGCACAGGTTTGTCTAGCAACTCGATCCCAGTCCTAAATGAGGGTTGTTAAGCTTGAACACCGGTGTAGATACCCGTTAAGGGTGGATCTTAAGTCACTGCAGTTTATTCTACAAGAAGAGGGCAGGACATACAAGAGGGGGGTATTATCAAGTACTGTGGGAATCGCTAGTGCGCACGTGCGCACGTGTGTGTGTGGTGTGTGTGTGTGTGTGTGTGTGTCTGTCTGTGTGTGTGTGTGTGTGTGTTTGTGTTTGTGTTTGTGTGTTTGTGTTTGTGTGTGTGGTTTATAAACTCGCCGCTTGGAAATTTTGTACAGCTATTGCTTTACGGAATGGCAAGGGGTGAAGATGGGAAGAGGGGAGGATTGCACTTGATTTCCAGCTGTGAAGTGGTCAAACTAACTTTGTCCTAGCTCCCCTTTCTCTCCTCCTTTAAAGACTTTTACGTAACAAGGAGACTAAGAAAACACGTCGTTGTGATATTTTCATGGGTGAAGCCCCAAATGTGGCTCCTGTGATACTTGTAATAGTGGGGCGGGCTCGCTGACCAAACATTTTTGCTGGAAGCAGTAAAGAATATGCTCACCCCCACCCCCGCATGCACCACGCTCAAGTCACTTCTAAGTTCTTAACATAAAGTCACCCAAGACACTTCTAAGTTCTTACTTAAGTTTTTACTCAAGTCGCCCTTAAGTCATCCTCAAGTTCTTATTCAAGTCATCCTCAAGTCATCCTTAAGTCTCCCCAAGTCCACTTCTAAGTTCTTACTTAAGTCATCCTTAAGACACCTCAAGTTTTTAACTCAAGTCGCCTCAAGATTGTAATTAAGTCATCCTCTATTAAACCAAGTTCTTATTTAAGTTATCTTATAATTTCAAAAAAAAATACAATCTATGTTTTTATCTTAAATAGTAGATGTCTAATATAGTACACACACGCCAAAAAAAAACGCGTCATTATAGAGGATGTTTTGCTCAGCGTCCTCTGCGCAAGATTGGTCAGTATAGATCTTAATGAAGTTCTTACATCCTAAGAAACCCGCATTGATTACAATTCTGGTCTATGGAAATGTCTTTTATAGACTCCATGTCTTTATTTATTGACTCCATTATTTTAAACAAATAAAAAATCCGCCATGATCTATTTTTATAAAAAAAAAACAAAAAAATTTTAAAATTAAGTTTTAAATATTATGCATTTGAAAGGGATCAAAATGATCTTTTGTTGTTGGCGGTTTTGGCATGTTTTTGTGTTCGGCTTCTATATTTAGTGGTGGAGTTTGTTTGGATGCTTTGGTTTGTGTTGCCATTGTTTATATATTTTATAACCGTAAAAAACCGCCCCCAGCAGCAGCAAGGGCGCCAACAATGACAACAGTTTTAAGTTCAATATTCCATGAAGACTTTGGTGCTGTAGGCCTTGAATTAACTTGTTCTTGTTTTGGAGCTGGCATTGAAACAGCTGCTGGCGTTGGGGGTGTTATTTTTTCATTATGAGTTAATTCTGTAGCTTTGATTTGTTTTGTTTGTTCCACTCTGCTAATCGTTTTCCTGCTTTAACACGCCCAGGATGCTTTTACTGGCCACTTTTCCCACCTGATTCGCTGATTTTCTGGCTCGGTTCATTTTAAGGGAAACAAAATCTATATGATTAAAAGTAATTATCCTAATCTGTGATTGTAACATTAATTTTCTTTGTCTGTTCCACTCTGCTAATTTTTTTCTTGATTTAACACACCCAGGGTTTTTACTGGTCATTTCTCCACCTGATTCAGTGTTTTCTGATTCTGCTGATTTTCGGCTTTGGGCATTTTTAAGGGAAAATAAAATCTATATGATTAAAAAGTAATTAATCCTGCAATCACTGGCGACAATAATGTTCCAAATCTGTAATACAGATCACACCCTAGAGATTCTAATGACTTTTTTAAAAACTGGATCCTGCGTTAAAAAACATACATAAAGTCTTTTTTCAGAATCAATAGGCGCAAAATCTACAACTAGTTTAGTGTACAAACTAAGAACTGTTTGCCCGACACTTTTTACCATTCTTTATCCTAGTTGCGCTTCATACCTGTTTGATACTTTACAATGTCTTGTGGCGACATCTGTTGAATCTGTTCTATGCTGCATTCATTTCCGAGGTACTGTTTTGTTTTTCCACATTTTGCCAAAGAATACAGCCTTTCCTTTTTGGACATAATAGCTTGGTCATCAACTTGATCATTTTGAATCATAAGTTCAGGAAGGTTTAGGAGAAACATCGGTTTTTCATGTTTTTTATTAATTTTAATTATTTTATTTTTTAAAAAATGAGCGCCGAAAAAACTGTTACCAACCTTATATAAACCCTTCTGCTGTTATTGGGGCCCAAAGTGAGGATACACAATGCTGGTAAAAGCCCGTTAAAAAATAAAACCGGCAGATCTTGGCAAACTAGACTTTGAGGATTCAGCAAAATGATTGTTTCATTGCAGCTTCATTTGCTACGAAAGATTTTTTAGTTTAAGCAAGGATAATTCCAGACAGTATCAATATGTAAAAAAAAATACATTTATAAAAATGGCTTCACTCGTAATGATGATAGGTGGCGCTGTGGTTTAATGCGCTTGCTTTTATCGGAAGTAATTAACGCATTTAGCAAACTGCGGGATGACCCGGGGAGAGGAAAAGACAAAACAAAGCTGTGGAGCAACTAGCCGCCCGCAAAGAAACCCCTATGAAAAGCAGAGAATTGAGCAGTTAGATTTTATTAATAACAAACTGAAAAAAAGGGATATGCAGCTTACACATTTAAAGATGTTGATCAAGCGATAAAAGAATATTTATCTTGTAACAGGCAAGCCAATCGAGACATTGCCCCCCCCAAAATTCAGTGACTTTTATCATCCGTCAGAAAAAAAAAAAGATGCAAGAAATCGCGTTTATTGCCGTTGGTATGACTGTTGTGTATTTTGTTGCGCATAATATTGGCTGAGTAAAAAATGACAAAATCTATTATTCACCAAAAGGATATTTGGAAAGGGAATAACGGCAATTGAAAAAACTAAGCCAAGCAGCTGGAGTCAGTGAACAAACAGCAAAAGAATGGTTATCTAAAACAAGCGATTTGGCAAATTTATTTACCTGCACCTAGGCGAATACAGAGACCACACTTTGTGAATACAACACCGAAAAGACACCCATCAAATGGATCTTCTATATTTACTCATGATACGATTAGACGAAAAAGATTTAAGTACGCACTTACAGTCATTACGGGTTCAATACAAGATGCGGAACCATTAACACAAAAGAGTGTTCT